>PVKE010028365.1:0-20971 GCA_004027555.1 Craseonycteris thonglongyai | reverse complement strand
GAAAAAAAAAAAAAAAAAAAAAAAAAAAAAAATTGTTCCGGGATGCCAGGATAGCTCAGCATTTGAGCACTTGCCTCACAATCACAAGGTCTGGGGTTCAGTTCCCGGCCCCAGCCTGTGCAAACCCATATGCTGAACTATGGTGCAACTGGTAACCAACTACCAGGATGCCTCAGTGGTGAAGGTTCCTGCCTCCCATGTGGGAGGCCCCTGGTTTGGTTTCTGCCCCATGTGGCCTCACATCCACCTGTGTGAAATGAAACCATGTCACAACTAATGATGTATAACTATGGAGACTGCTTTGGGCCCTCCCTCCTTCTCTCAAACAAGAAAAAATAAATACACAGAGTTGTTCTGTGGAATCCTTTGGTAACTGGTTAAATCTGTGGACGCTTTCATAGAATATTTTAGAAAGCATGTTCATGCATACACACACTCAAATACAGAGGCTTACAATGGAAACCAATTAAACAGTACAGAAGTTCTTCAAAAAGTTAAATAGTACTACCATACAATCCAGCAATCCCACTTCTGGGCATTTATCTGAAGATGAGATCACTATCTCAAAGAAATACCTGCAGCCCCATGTTCATAGCAGCATTATTCACAATAAACAAGATACAGCAACAACCTAAGTATCTGTTGATAGATGAAGAAAATGTGCTGTATACTTGTACACACAATAGAATATTAAAGTTGCATGTATGCCAATTCCACTCCTAAGAAACGAGGGCTAGAATGTACAGCCATAAAAAGAAACCCTGTCATTTGTGACAACATGGATGGACCTTGAGGGCATTTGCTAAGTGAGATAAGTCAGTCAGAGATAAATGCCCTATAATCTCACTTATATGTGGAATCTGAAAAAGAAAAAAAATGAACTCAGAGAAGTAGAGCCCAGATTGGTTTCTAGAGGTGAGAGATATGGGTGAATGGTCAAAAGGTATGAACTTCCAGTTGTAAGGTATGGGGATGTAATGTACAGCATGGTGACTATAGTTAGTAATACTGTATTACATACCGGTATTTAAAAGTTTCTAAGAGGGTAGATTTTTAAAATTTCCATCAGGGGGAAGCCGGGATGGCTCAGCGGGTTGAGAACTCACTTTGCAGCCCCAGGGACAGAGGATCGAACCCTGGGCCTGGCCCATGTGGACCCATATGCTGAACTGGGGAGTGCCCCCAGTTCAGTTCTTGCCGGGGCCTATGCAGGAGGCTCCTGGACCAATTCCTGCCCTGTGCAGCCCTGTGCCCACCTATGGAGTGAAACTATATGGAAAACTAATGCTGTGAACTATGGAGACTGCTCTGGGCCCTCCCCCTTCTCTGTCTCTCTCGCTGTCAAAAAACAATAAAAATAAATCTTAAAAAAAAAAAGAAATTCCCATCAGAAGAAAAAAACACTTGTAACTATGTGAGGTGATGGATATTAACTTATTGTGGTGATCATTTCACAATATATACACATATCATATTATTATGCTGTATACTTTAAACATATATCAATTACATCTCAATAAAATTGAAAAAAATATGATCATCCATATTAAAATGAAACAACATTGGAATGCAGCAATGTGGGCTTTTTTTTTATTAGCACATCAAATTATAAGTTCTTCTATGATCCCAAGTAGTGACAAATGTGAACAATATTTCAAGATGCCTGCAACAACCATCCCATAAAAATGAACTGATTTGTATTGGCAGAAAGTCACAGGCACTGCTTTTCTGACTGTGATTTGCTGACATAATTCATATTTGGGGATAAGGCTAAAATTTGGTTACTCATATGTTAGTGAAAATAAAGATGTAATATTTTCCTCTATCAAGTTCCTGGCTACCCCTGGACTTCTGTCCAGATTAAGAACCCCTTCCTTTGGGGCAAATTCTGGACATAATCAAGACAACCCTGGAAAAATTTAGAGAAGAGGCAAGATGTCACTCAAGAATCACCTCTGCAGTGCAGATGAACATTCCATGATGTTTTTTTCCTGGCTGTTTTTGTGGTGGTTGTTGCAGGTTTCCACTCGGGGCATGTGTGTTCAGGACCCATTGATGAGATATTTGAAAAACAAGTTCATCAATGCAAGTTCTGGTTCGCCTGACAGCAAACAGCTTCCGAGTTGTATCAGACTGCCAGCTACTTAAAGGTCAAAGAAAAAGTTTTAAAGAAAAATATATTTCCCCACTTTTTAATACTGTAATCATTGTTCACTGAGCTACTAATATGTTTGTAAAGTTTTCCCCCTACTTTTATTGTAAACAGTGACATACAGAAAAAAATGTATAAAACATGTTCCATTTAATAAGTACCGGTAATAATGTGTTATTTTGTATAATTGTAGGACGTTCATTCTCACTGCCAGTAATTCTCTGCTGTGAATATACGATTTAATGATCCATTCTACAGCTGATGGATGTTTGGGTTGTTTCTAGTCTGGGGGTACTACAAAATGTGCTGTCCAGGAACATTCTAGTACTCATGTTTTAGGAGTGCAATTGCCACACATGCAGTGTTAGTAGATAATGCCTAACAATTTTCCACAGTGGCTGCGCCATTTCATGCTGCCATTGACATACACATACAAGGATTCTAATTGTTGTGTATCTTTCCAGACACTTGGTATTGTCAATCTTTTCAGTTTCAGCTTGCATTTCCCAGATGAGCAGCTTTTCAGGTGCTTATTGGCCATTCTCTTGTTTTCTTTACCTTATTGATTTATGGGAACTTTTTAATATCAAGGATACTATATACAGGGATTGTACATATTTTTTCCCACTGTGATTTACCATTTATTTATTTAAAAAATATCTTAACTTTTTTTTTAAATGAAAAACTTGGTCTGAACCACCACCAAAGCCATTGTCAGAAAGGGATGGCTTCTAACATGGGGTCCTGAGGATGAGAAGCCTTCCAGCACGGACAGGCTTAGCTCACTCTGCTACAGGGCAAACTGGCTCCTCACTCTTCCCTCATACACTTGGCACAGTTCCACTTTAGAACCTTTGCATTTGCTATTTCCTCTCCCTGGATTGCTCTCCCCTAGAGAAATATATATATTCCCTGCCTCCTCTCCCTCAGGTCTCTACTCAGATGTTACCTCCGTGAGGCCTTCCATGTTAACTAACCCTTTTAAAAGCTGGGGGAAGCCGGGATGGCTCAGTGGGTTAAGTGCTCACTTTGCAGCCCCGGGGACTGAGGATCGAATTCCGGCCCCGGCCCTAGTGGACTCATATGCTGAACTGGGGAGTGCCCCCAGTTCAGTTCTCACCCGGGTGAGACCCCGGCCCAGTTCCTGTCCTGTGCAGCCCTGCACCCACCTGTGGAATGAAACTATGTGGAAAAACCAAAGATGTGCAACTATGGAGACTGTTCTGGGCCCTCCCCCTTCTCTCTGTCTGTCAAAAACAATAAAAATAAATCTTTAAAAGGTGCACACTGCCACCCCACAACTCCTGATTCTCTTTACCCTGCTTTATTTAAAAAAATTTTTTCAGAAATGCCAGGATAGTTCAGTAGGTGGAGCACTTGCCTTGCAATCACGAGGTCCAGGGATTGAATCCCAACCCTGGTCTGTGGAAACCCATATGCTGAACTGAGGTGAAACTGGTAACTGTTGGGATGGCAGCGAAGGTTCTTGCCTCCCATGTGGGAGGCTCCCAGTTCGGTTTCTACCCCATGTGGCCCCACATCCATCTGTGTGAAATGAAACTATATCACAACTAATGATGTACAACTATGGAGACTACTCTAGGCCCTCCCTATTTCTCTCATCTTCTGAAACAATAAATCTTTAAAAAATATTTTCATATCCAATATTACTTTTACATACAATATATAAAATATATGTCTATGTCTATTATAATGCAAGTTGTATAAATACAGTAAAATGCAAGCTATAAATGTATATGTGGCTATATATATATATAGTGTGTGTGTGTATAGTATACCTGGGGGAAAAGCCCTGCATTTATTCATAACATGTGTTATTGTTTATTACCTCTTCCCCAATCTAGAAGCTCTACAAGGGCCAAGATACTTGCCTGTTTTATTCCCCATGCTACTTCCAAACCTAGAACAATGCCAGCACACAGTCCGTGCTTAATAAATATGTATAGAATGCCTCAAAACGTAACATGTAAAACGCTTAAAGCAGTTCCTGATATTCAACATCAGATGCTTGGTAAAGGTTTGCTGAGTGAAATCTAATCAGTTGATGTAAAAATGTCAAAGGTGAGATTCAACTGATCTTTTCCTTAAAGGTGCCCTGTACTCATAAACTCTTAGATAAAAAGGCAAATTTACCTTCATGTGTTAAGGTGAACAATTCATTTCACTGCCTTCCACCTACCCAAGAAAAAGAAAAGGGACTCAGATACTTGGCTTAATCCATTGATTTTTATAGGTATTGGGAGGCAGGGAAGGTAATTTTGGCCCTAGGAACCACATGATTTGGGAGCGGAAAGAGCCACACTGGCAAGGGGGCACTGTGGGTGCAGATAAAAGGCACTACGGGCCCTGGGCCATGTGTCTCCAGACCTCCGAGGCCAGCAGCGTGCGGCGCGGTGGGGCAGCCAGGGGCTGGGGCAATGTGTCCACTGTGGTGATGGGGCAGTCCTGGGGGCGAACCTCCTTGGCCAGCCACCCCTTCTTCTTCAGTGTGCAGGCCTCCTGGTATGGTGGCGAGATGGGGGGCTGCGTGGGTGGAGTGTACTTGTACTCTGAGCCGTCCTCTAGCTGCAGGGACACACGGTGGAAAGATGGTGAGGAGCTGCGAACCTAGGGCAGTGCCCCCCGCATGTGCCTACTGTTGGCTGGGCACTCACATCCAGTGGGTAACTGCGGTCCGAATCATAGGAGCTCAGGTCCCCACAGGTCACAAATGGTACAATGATGCGGGTGGGACCGTCTAATTGGTTGAAATCTGGATCTGACAAGCAGGGGAAAATAAGACAGGACGGGGCTGGGAAGATTGGACCCGCTCATGACTCAGGCTGCAGCATGGCCACTGAGGCTTCTCCACGTGTCCACCAGCTACTGTCACCGTCCTCCCCCGCCAATCCTTCATTTGGTTCAGATCACTTTCTCAGGGCAGCCCTCGATGATCCTGCCTTCTAAAACAACACCCTGCCCCTGCTTTTTTGTACCACACTTCTATTTGCACCTACGTTCTAGAATATCCGGCCTGGACCTGGCCTCACTCAAGTATGCTCGCTGTAAGAGCAGGCTCTGTACCTTTCCTCACTAAGGGTCAATGAAAGACCCTCATGGGGCAAAAATGACCACACAGTGGGGTTTCTAGCTGGTGGAGTGACTGAGTCTTCCTAAGCTACAATCTCCTGAGATCGGTGGAGTCTCCACTGGGGAAGGACTCAGGACCCTCCTGGGACAGAATTTCACCAGGTCCAAGAGTTACCACGAAGGGACTGGGCTGAAGATCCTTCTAGGACAAAATATCCATACAAGGGCGAATTTTCCAGCAAAGGGTGGAGCTGAGGATCCTTTAGGGACAGAATGCCAGAAGGGAGCAGTCTACCAGTGGGTGGGGCTGAGAGCCTCCTGATACATAAATTCCACAAGAGGGCAGTCTTCACAGGAAAACAGCCCTTGTCTCTGGCTCTCACCGTACGAGTGGTCCAGCAGGGGTTTGGTCAGGTCCGGCAGGAAGCCCTGAGGGGGGTCATAACCCTGACAGACAGCAAAGGCCTCTGTGGGTGGAAGGTGGAGTGAGGGGTGACGGTCACCTCTGCTCTGGGCAGAATGGGTCCCCACAATTTGAGATTCATATTGGCCTGAATGGCCCCTCTCCCCCACTGACCGATGCTCGAGTTCCGGCTGCTCCTGGGCTTGGCACAGACCACACTGGAGAAGAAGACACGTAGTTGGCTGTAGATCAGTGTCACATCCCGGCCTCGGAAGATCTGCAGGGTGGGGAGGCAGAGATGGAGGCATGAGGGCAGCCCTCAGGGACTCCTTTCTGTCCCATACCAGGTTCCCCAAGGCTTACCTTGGCTACAAAGCAGCCTCCTGGTTTCAAGACATGTGTAGCAATGTTTAGAGCCTGTGGGCAGGATAAATGGTTAAGGCTGAGGCGAAGACAGCCAGGAGGGGGGTGAAACTGAGGCAGGGGCAACCAGGGTTACTCACGGCTAGGAGGAGCTGGGCCTGCATATATTCATCAACGTCATGGAGGCCAGTTACTGCGGCAAGAGGAATGGCGTTAGGGGTGGGGGGCATCCAGTTCGAGCTATCTTCTTGTCTCAGAGAGGTGAGAATGCTAAAAACATTTCCCAGGTTTCCCTGCTAAGGTTCTGCATGTGAATTTAGTATGTCAAATGGATGCACATTCTGAGCTACTAACCCTTAGGAAGTGAATTTACTTAAAACAACCAACTCTGCAAGTCTCTTTGTCATCATTCTGCCTCTTAACTCCAAACTTTTAGAAGTCTGAACAACTGTCCAGACTTCAAACTACAGACTTAGACGAGACTTGGGTTCTCAGATGCAACCCACCAAAACCAAACTTCTGACCTTCCTGCCTAAACCTGCTTCTCCCCTCATCTTCCCCATCTCATCAGATCCTTCCAATTGTTCAGGCCAAAACCTTAATTAGCTTTGAGGCCCTCCCCTATTCTGTCCTCACACCCACATCTGAGCCTTAGCAAATCCTGTTAGCTCTACTTTCAAAGACCTGAATTGACCTTCTCATCTCTGCCACTGTCACCACTCACCCGGACTGCTGCATTGGCCTTCTCCTCAGTCCCCTGCCTTCCACCCTTGTCCCTTACACTGCCCACAGCAGCCAGAGGAACCCTGTTGCGACCCAGAGTCAGGGATGGCCCACCACTGCTCATAACCCTCTCGTGATTTCCTCTGAGCTCTCAGCTCAGTGAAAAAGCCAAAGTCTTCAGTGTGGCCCACAAGGATCTGTCTCTGATCTTCACTGTCCTTAGCTCCTTCTACTCTCCCCTTTACTCACTCTGATACAACCACACTGACCTCCACATTGGTGCTCACACATGCCAGACATCCTCCTACCTCAGGACCTTTGCACAGGCTGGTCCCTTTGCCTGGATTGTTCTTCCTCCAGGCACACCCCTGGCCCACTCTCTCACCTTTAGGTCTTTGTGCTAATGTCACTGAGGCCTTCCTCATCCACTTTATTAAACATTCTGACAAAGTACTTCCTACCTCCCTCCCCTTTACATTGATTTCCCCATGGTACCTATCACCTTTTCACATGCTACAGAGCTCAATCATCTATTTGTTTTCCATCTGCTCCCACTGGAACACCAGTTCTATGAGGTCAGAGATTAGTGGAATGTTATTCACAAATGTTTTCCCAGCATGTAGAACAGTGCCTGACACACATTCGGTGCTCAGTAAACATGTGTTGAATGGGTGACTGACAGAAATGAACGGGCAATGAGATGGAACTGGACAGCTGCAGAGAGATGAGAAGAGGGAAGGGTAGACAACAGACAAAACCAAAGTGGAACGTGAGGAGGAAGACAGAGGCAGAGCACAGGTAGCAGAGTAGGGAAAAGTTGCCAGACATGGGAAACAGCTGACAGTGGAGGAGACAGGCGTGGAGGAGTTGAAGTGGTGAAAGAAGCCAACAAGGTGGGAGAAGGATACACACTGGGGGGCCCCCACCTGGCCTCCCAACGCCTGTGTTTACCATCGGGAGCCCCGTCGCACACTACTAGATCCGCGGGGCAGCCCTCGAAGTGCTGGATGATCTCCTTGGCAGTGGACAGCTATGAAAGAGAGGGTGGATGAGTGGCCCCAAGGTCCTCCCACACTGTGGCCCACCTTCTCATGGCCCCGGCCTGCAGGCCCTGGGTCAGCCAAACGCGTAGGCTTTACCTGTCCAAGACCAGGCTCCATCTCTGGGAACCCAGTCCCATCATTTTTTTTTCTTTTTTTTTTGCCATTTCTCTGCAATGACAACCTCTTGGCTATTTCTCTGCTGTTACATTCTCTCAGTTTTTCTCTCTATCTATGTCTGTTGGTCTTCCTCAGTGTGTTTCAGCAACCTCCCCCCTTCCACGTTGGGGGATCTTTGCCTAGGAAACATCTCAACATCCCCAGCCATGCTCTTACCTGGGTGATGTCCCCCTGGATCTGTAACACACCTGGTAGTGGAGCCATAGCCTGAAGGTCCACAGCTACCACATGGCCAGACCCCTGGCCCCTGTGGACAACGTGGCCCATGTCAGCCCAGTTTTTACTCCTGGCCCATTCCCCACCTAGCCTGCCCTCTCAAGCCCCCCATCTGGGACTCCACACTCACCCAATCTTCTGGCTCAGCACCTGGCTCCAGCTGCCTGGGGCTGCACACAGGTCAACTGCCCGTGTCACGCCTGCTCACACACAGGAAGGTGTAGCGGTCAGTTGCACCCATCTCTCTAACCCTAGGACCGTGCACAATTCCTCCCCCTTCCCTGGGGAGCACCCACATCTGTCTGCTGCCCAGAGGTCCAATTCCTCTTGAGTATCTGCACACCTTCCTATCAGGTGCCTGCATCTCAGACCCTCCAAGTCAGCCTCCCTATGGCAGGGAGCTCTGCAGACCCAGCTTGCTTGTGTGTTCCCTGTGCCCACCCCATCCCCTGTGACTCGCCCACCAGGTGGGGACCTTGGAAGAGTTGGAATTCCTCATTGAGCTGTAGCAACTTGAAGGCACTGCGGGCACGCCAGCCATTCTCCTTGGCCAAGCGGTAGTAGACATCTCGTTTGTCCTTTGATGTTCGTCCCATCTCACACACTGTTTGCCCAGGGACCTGCCAAGAGTAAGCTGATGCCGCCCCATATCAGTAACTGGGTAAGTGGGCCACCTCCTACCTCTGAAGGGCAGTGAAAAACTACACAAAACAAGCTGGGCTCATCTGACCCACATGACAGCTCACTCAGCAGATCGGAAGACTGAAGCCCAGTCACTGACTGACCTCAGAGCCTGAAGGACCCCAGCACTGAGCTCTCAGGCTCCATCACTTACTCATATCTCAATCATTCAGCCCACAGAATCCCCATCACTCACCCCACAGATAGATTCTCTAATCCTGACACGTATCTCACAGGTGACTCATACTGACCATCAACCTTCTACTCCTTCACCCAAACTGTACATATTAAATCCTGTGACTCTCACTATCAACCCTTCTTTGCCCACCTTATCCCCATTAACATCTCAGTCTCCCCAGCTGTCCTCATTGCCCCTAGATTAATATAGCCCTATTAGCCCCCATTAATCCCTTGCTTTCATACCCCTTATCCTAATACTACCTGTTCTCCCACCCCCTTAATCTCTCTCTCTACCCCATTCCCCATTAATTCCTGAAATAATTAGACCCCAGTACTTCCTATACTAGTATAGCCTTATCAAACCCCATTAACTCCTGGAGGATCATGGCCTATTAGCTTCCCATTAAGCTCTCAATTACTATGATTTATCAGGCCCTATTAACTCAGCCCTCCAATTGATCCCTTATAGATCACACCATTAGCCCCTGTAATCCCTTCATTGTCACGCTCTAACCCTAGATGAGCACTTCCCCATTCTCCCCTGTGTAACACGCCCTGCAGTTATCACTTGATCACAGCACACCACCTTACTACTTCCCTGTCTTTGCTCAGTTATCAGTTCCTTGAAGATCATGCAATCAGTACACATCAAAAGCCTTCCACTACAACACCCTTTCAGCCTCTCATTCACTCTTCTTTGATCGCTGCCGCCATGAGTTCCTTGATCATGACCCCCACCAGTCTCACCGGTCTCTATGATTGTCTCCAGAGCCTCACCATTATCTTTCTGATTACTATGCTCTACAGCTCTTTACTCACTTGTTGCAATCATACCTCCAATCCCTCAGGGAGCACACCCCCATTTGCCTCCCATTACCTTCTAGATGTCCACTCGACCACCCCCTCATTAATAAATGAACACACAATAAAAACAAAAACGATCAATGTCACCCTAATAAATTTAAGAATAAAAAAAAAGAAAAGAAAGAAATGAACACACTTCCACTGGCCCCCAAGAACATGTCGACCAAAACGCTCCTTCTAGCCCTTGATTCCCGGATAACACAGCCACCAGACTTCCAGTCCACTCACACGGTCCCCTCTCCCGTTAGCAGACTTCTGGTCATGTCCCACCCGCTCCTCCACATTAACTCTAGGGCCATGTCCCCACTGGGGCCTCTGGAACCCCGTCAAGGCGGCTCCGCTGGTATCTGGACCCCTGCGCCCCCCAGCCCACCCCTTCTACATACAAACCTTGGATCCACCGCTTACAAGGTGTCGGCCACCCAGATCGAGCAGCTGCTGCGCTGAGGGCGAGCTTCCCTCCTTCCCTCACCGGTGGGACAGAGCAGTCGTGCCTCCGCCGTCTCGGCCTGGACCCTAGTCCTCTGCACCCCAGGGCCTACCTTAGCTTTCAGAGTGGGGGGAAACGGGACTAAAAAGGCCGGTCCGTGAGGACCCCGAGCCTAGGCGACAGCGCAAACCGGTGAGGAGCCTTAGGGCTTCGCTTTCTGTTCTCAGTTGATCCGAAAGCCTGTCCTGCACGCCTAAGGGCTGCCGCTGAGTGGCGAGCCTGTCATCTTGGAATGCTGAGGCTCGGGCGAGGGCCGGGCCCCACCTGAACTTACTACGTGAGTCCCGTCACCTTGTGCCGACGTTGCCAGTTCAGAGAACTGCGGCTCCCAGCATGCAACGGCACGACCAAAGTGGCTGAAGTCGCGCGTGCGTACATGCAATGTCGTGAGGCCCAAAAAGTGGCTCTCGGTTCTTTTGTTCCAAGGCTAAAATCGATTTAATCCCCACCCCTCCCTCCTTGGACCGCGGGGTCCATTGAGCCTGTGGACTACATTTCCCGAAATGCAATGGGCACAACAGCACCCATTCATTTTATGGGAGCCGCGTAGTGAAGTGCCACTGGGATCTTGAACGTGACAGGAGAGAATGTTTGTCAAGTGCACTAGCGCGTTGAAGCGCCGGGGCTGCAATTTCGAATGTCACTTCCGCCAAGTCATATCGCTCCCTGAACTGTAGCATTTCAAAACTTTAAGCCTCTCCATCGGTAAAATGGGGATAATTATAAGTACTACAGACTCCACAGAGTTCTGGGGAGGAATCAATAGGTGTATTTCAACACACTGATCTTTTGTAATTCTGTAATTCTTCATTTTTAACTCCACCCCCGCTCCCCCAAACC
The DNA here is from genome assembly GCA_004027555.1 of Craseonycteris thonglongyai. NCBI lineage: Eukaryota > Metazoa > Chordata > Mammalia > Chiroptera > Craseonycteridae > Craseonycteris > Craseonycteris thonglongyai. The sequence continues at coordinate 9,749 of PVKE010028365.1, read as the reverse complement.
CTATACATCCCCACTCGGTGCATGTGCAAATATAATAATGTAAACATGTATTATACGGTTTATCATGTGCAAGGCACTAGTTTAAGTGCTCTCACTGATGTGATGGTAAATGGTTTAACAACTGGCTCTTTGAGAGTAGAGGGGGGAAGCCCTGCTTTCAAACATTTACCAATTTCCATGGTTTACACACTATCACCTTGCTATATTTCAAGTTCCCAATATGTAGTCACAGAACACCGAATTTAGAAGAAGAGACATAGTAGTGCACACCATTATGTAGTGTTTCTAGTAGACAGTTAGTGACCTCGAACATGGAGAATTGTGTCATGTAGTAAAATGATAAAGAACTTACAGATTTGGACTATCATCTTTTAAAAATCTAATTTATTTAATCATAAGTTTAGATAATTTCATTTTTAATAATAGTTGTCTTTAACAACCAGTTTGCAAAATTCTGAAATTGAATAAGCAGTCTGCAAAACTGTACAAGTAGGCTCCAGAACACTGCTGAATCCTTTTCTTGAACTCATTTTAATCCCTACAACAACCATCTGAAGAAGTTACTGTAATTATTCCCAGTTTACACATGAGGAAACAGAAACAAGGGAGCAGATACAATCAAGTCCTCACTTAGCACTGCAGACATGTGCCTGGAAACCACAACTTTAAGTGAAACAATGTATGAGGAAGGAAACAAATATTACCATAGCCAGTGGTCGGCAAACTGCGGCTCGCGAGCCGCAGTTTGCCGACCACTTAGGCTAATTGATACAATTGATACAAACAAAAATTAAGTTCCTATGGCACACTTCTAGTAAAAAACCCCACCAAACTTTACTAAATAAAGACCCAAAACACTTCTAATATTAAACAGTGAAATAAATGTGAGCTATACATACATTTAAGAAAGATGATCAAAAACGAATAAGATAGGAATGCTGGGATAGCTGAACAGGTTGAGTGCTAGCTTTGCAGCGGAGGGTTCTGAGGATCAAGTCCCGCCTGGACCATGCTGATCCATGCGCTGGGCTGGGGCATAGCTGCTAGCTGCCAGGATGGTGGTGGGGGTTCTCGCCTCCCGTGCTGGGGCTGGAGGCTTGTTCAGTTTCCAACCTGTGCAGCTCCACATCTAGTGATGTGGAGTCGAACCATGTCACAGCTGATGTTGTACATCTGTGAGGGTTGCTCTGTGCCTTCCTTCTCTCTCTCTCAACTTTTCTCAAATAATAAAATAAATCTTAAAAAACAATAAACAAGTAAGATAATTATTTTCTAATATGCTTATTCCAGTTTAGGGTGGTGAGTGGCCAGAGCCTATCCCCACAGCTCAAGGTGTAAGTACCCAACCCTAGACAGGATGCCCTTTCATTGCAGCACACATTCACACACACACACACACACTCATACTGGCACAATTTAGACATGCCAATTCACCTAATGTGTGCATCTTTGGGATATGGGAGGACACTGGAGTACCTAGAGAAAAACATAAGGAAATATGTGAACATGTGAACTCCATTCAGTGGCCAGGAATCAATTCTTTTTTTTTTTTCATCAGTGGTATAACAAAACAATGTTGAACAAAAGGATATTAATCAAGAACCAGCTGTATATTATTATATTAGGCATATAAACATATGCTATTTGATATGTATGTAATTATATAGAAATATAGTGATATGTAATATGTACTAGTATTAAAACACATATTAATCAAATATAATAAACATAAATATGTCATTATATGTAAATATAAATATGCAGTTATATATAGCTATGTATTTTGTTAGTGTGTATTGTATAGTGTACAGTATTTACATAAAACATATGTATTATACATATATAAATGCATATGCTGATATATATCTATATACTCACATGCTATTACATTATATACATATTATATACATATATATACATTTATTTACTAAAGTAACTACTAAATATAAATATACTGTTGAATATGTAAATACATAATGTTATGTCAGGTGGTGATAAAAGCTATGAAGTATAATACGGTAGGGTGAAAGAGATGGAAAGTAACAGAGGGTCTGAATTGCTATTTCAGACAACGTGGCCAGGGAAGTCTTCTCTGAGGAGGTGACATTTGTGCTGAGACCTGAAGGGGAGCGCGCCCTAGGAAGAGCATTCCAGACAGAGGGAGCATCAAGTGCGAAGACCCTGATGTGAGAACAAACTTGGCAAGTATTTGAAGAACTGAATGATTTGTTTATCATTCCTTAGGAATTGTGAGCTACACTAGACAGAGATTTCTTCTTCTCTTTCTTTTTGTTATACAATTATTTTAATAAAGTGAAACAGTAAGTGAAAAATACAAAACAAAGCTGCTCCGCCCGGGAGTGAAGTACAAAGGTTTGCGCGTTGCCCCAGGATAGGGCTGTGCGCTGGAGGCCATGGGGCGGTGTCTCCAGTCTGAGTTCCCAGCGCCCAGCTCATCTCTGTGGAAGCACTAACGAAACCGACAAGGAGGAGCAGGACTTCCTCGTGAACTGGCACCCAGAACCTGGTCTAGATTGGCCCTGTCCAACCTTTTGGCTTCCCTGGGCCACACATAAAATACACAAACATTAAGGATCGCAAACACACACACACACACACACGCGCACACACACACACACACACACACACATGCACACACACAGAATTTGATTTGGGCTGCAGGTTGGACATGCCTGGTCTAGATTATGCTAAAAATGGTTTAGCAGTAAGTAGTGTACTTAGTTTCTCCCACCCCCAAGGAACTATCAGGGAGAAAATATACAAAGTCTAAAGCAGGAAGCCATCCAGAGCGTTAATCAACGGTGTGTAAATGGCTCCACGTGAGCGGACATGCCTGCTTGAGCACTTGCATTGCCTAGCACACGTGGGGTTAGTTGCTGGCGCAGGCGCCGCTGTCCCTAACTGACGGGCAGGCATGTGGCGCTTACTGGTCCCGAGATTCGTAGAGAAGCTTGGCGGCTTTGTGCCTGGCCACCAGCCACGCTGTCGACTGCCGCCTGCTGGCGTTTGCGTCCTCCGGCTGTCAGCTTCAGCTGGGCCACTCCCTCAGCCCCGGGCACTGAATACTGCAGGGACATACCTGTGGCTCGCGCGTGGCCTCCTCCAGGGAGAGGAAGCCTTCCGTGTGCTAAATCAATCTCGTGAGGGCTGTTCCCTTCTAGGAGCAAGCATCTCTGGTTTTTTGAAAGATTGCAAACCATAGTTTCTGATTTCTGTGAGTTTCCAAAAGTTACAAGGAAGCTGGCTCCACCCAGGAGTACCCTGAGCTGCTTGTAAAGGAACTCGGCCTCTCTGTGGGACACCAGGGCACAGGGACATGCCACAGGAGGTCCACGAAGCACATGCTAGGCAGGGCCACCTTCTGGCTGCAGCACTTGTCACAGAAGCACTTCCCTCACCCGCGGCAGTGGTGCTTTCTGGTCAGAAAGTCAAACTTAGTGTCACACTGCATATATCTTGGGCACTCCTTGTCCCGGACCCACTGCGGCTCCTCCAAAGCTGAACAGTCTGCTGAAGGCACGGTGCTCAGGCACCATGTGCAGGCCACTGGGCGAGCCCACCAGCCTCTTGGCATCGCAGCGAGCGGCCACTTCCTTGCAGGACATGACACTGCCTTTCTTTCTTTTTAAGATTTGTTTTACTGTTTGAGAGAAGGTGAGAGAGAGATTGAGAGACAGAGAGAAGAGGGGAGGGCCCAGAGCAGTCTCCATAGCTCTTTGTCATTAGTTGTGACATAGTTTTAGTCACTGCTTGGGGTGAGTACTGAACCAGGGTACTCTGGTATGGGAGGCAAGAACCTTCGCTGTCCTGGGCAGGGATTTGATCCTGGGTCGGGATTCGATCCCCGGACCTCGCGGTTGCAAGGCAAGCACTCAACCTGCTGAGCTATCCCAGCATCCTCTATACAAGGATTTCTGTTCTGTCATGTTCACTGCTACCTCCCAGGCACCTAGAATAGAGCCTGGCACACAGTAGGTGCTAGATAGATGTTTGTTCAGTCCACCCTTTTGTTGCTCTGTTCATTTTTTCCTCAGTGGTGTGTTCTGCATTTATTCAGGGACCTGGAGGTAGACAGATGACAACCATAGACAGGGACATGGAGAGATGCCTCCTGGGGTCCCTGAGAGCCAGGGAGCAAGCAAGAGCTTGTCAGGGGAGCTCAAGGGCCTTGCGGGGGTAGTGGAACAGGCTGTCTGCAGAAGTGAGCAAGTGTGAGAAAGCAAGGGTTCCAGCCACCAGCTGCTGCTGCACTGACAGGAGGGTGTGTGAAGCACCGGGGGCCCATGTGCACCTTGTGGGATGCTTCCCATGTGCTGTTTTCTTGCCTCTCATAAAGAGGATGCTTAATTTTTTTTTGCAAAGAAACTTGCTTCCTCCAGCAGGGCCAGGGGTTGGGGGATGGGAACCAGACTCTGAAGTCCCCAGGCTCTACCTGAAGTAGGGTGTTGGCCTGCTGCTCCCACCTGGAACCCCACGGAGTGTAAAGGTGTCTTCCCCTTGGCCTCCTGAAGAGGTCGAGGGGGAAGCTGCCCCTTGAGGGAAAGACAGGAGTGGTCCAGGCACTGGAGACCAGACACTGACTCAGAAAGCCTTGCTGCCCTGGGGCTGCTTTGAAGGACAGAAGAGTCACTGATTGGAGGACCTGGATGAAGGGGAGATTAAAATCTCAAATACAGTCAGTCAGGGGCTGCTTTCACAGCTGAGAATATATTAATTCCTTTCACAAACATGTTACTGAGCAATTACTGTGTGTCAAGCATTGTTCTAATTGCTTTATCTGTATTCATTTAATTTTGCCAATGACCCTATATACGAGTTAGACATTATCAGGCCCTGGGAGAAGTGACTGTCAGGTTTCAGAACTTGCTCCAGGCCACACAGATAGTAAGTTGCAGTGTTGGGAAAGCTGTGCAGTTAACCCATTCGCTCTGCAGCTCCCTTCCCTCAATGCTTCTGAGTAGTGGCCTGTTTTAATGAAAAGCAGAGATCTGCTGGGAAGAACTGACAAGAACCCAAACTGACTTTTAAGAGACTCAATAGGAATCACAAATATCACCCAAGGGTCTGCTTTCCTGAACCAACAAAAATCTTAAATGACCCTGAAAAAGGTCCCTACTGTGATGAACTAATAAAACATTCTTATTCCTGGCACAGCCTCAAGGCCTACAGATGTTCCTCCCAAAGTAGGCTTCCCTCCGCAGCCAGATTTTTACTTTCCCTTTGTTTTTTCTCCTATCAACATATGTTGAATATCTGCTATTAATACTTGCAGTGCCCTACACCTTAACTGAGCTATGAATGAAGAGCTGGATAAAGGTCTGTCTCTCCTCTAGAAGAGTTCACTTGGCAGAAATAAAAAAAAACACACGATGATATAAAATTAAAAAAAGGGGGAGATTGGGGAAGCTGGGATGGCTCAGTGGGTTAAGCGCTCGCTTTGCAGCCCTGGGGACCGAAGATCGAGTCCCGGCCCCGGCCTGTGCAGACCCACATGCTGAACTGGGGTGTGCTTCCTATGTGAAAAGCCCCCAGTTTGGTTCTTACCACGCCCATTCGGCCCCTGGCTTGAGGGGGCGTGCCTCCCATGTGGGAAGCCCACGGCCCAGTTCCCACCCTGCTTGGCCCCCACCCACCTGTGTGGAACAAAACAATGTTGAAAACTGATGACATACAACTAAGGAGACTGTTCTGGGTCCTCTCGCTTCTCTGTATCTCTCTCTGTCAAAAACAATAAGATAAATCTTTAAAAAAAAAGAGGGAGTGACAGGATAGTTCAGCAGGATGAGCACTTACCTTGCAACCCAAACATCTGGGGGTCGAATCGAGGCCCTGGCCTGTGTAAACCCATATGCGGAAGTGTGACACAACTTGTATCCACCGGGGTGGTGGTGAGGATTCCCACCTCCTGTGCAAGAGGTCCCCCGTTTGGTTCCCACCCCTCGCGGCCCCACATCCACCTGTGTGGAATAAAACCATGTCACAACTAATGATGTACAACTCTGGGCCCTCCCCTCTTCTCCCTCTCTCTCACCTTCTCACAAAACAATAAAAAATAATAAAATAACAATGATGATAATATGACATGTGATAAGTGGCACTTATTGAGCACCTGCTGTGTGCCTTATGACCCTGTGCTGTCCAAGGCTGGAGGGCTGGGAAGGCCCTGGGAATCGGGGAGAGTGATCAGAGCAGGAAGCTGCTGCCTGGAGGTGGTGGATGGCAGTTATCTATTTCTGTTCAAGCTACACTTGTTCTTTGGACAGGACACTTCAGACTTTTCTTTTTTCTAAAAAAGATTTATTTTTATTGTTTTTTGACAGAGAGAGAGACAGACAGAGGGAGACAGAGAGAAGGGGGAGGACCCAGAGCAGTCTCCTTAGTTGACATTAGTTTTTCCATATAGTTTCACTCCACAGGTGGGCACAGGGCTGCGCAGGGCAGGAACTGGGCCGGGGGCCTCCGCATAGGCCCCGGCAAGAACTGAACTGGCAGCACACCCCAGCTCAGCATATGGTTCCACATGGGCCGGGCCCGGGATTTGATCCTCAGGCTCCAGGGCTGCAAATCAAGCGCTTAACCCGCTGAGCCATCCTAGCTTCTCCTCAGACTTTTCTTGAAATCTAGACACCTGCCTAGCTCTCCACCCCGTTAGCCATGTGAGCCAAGGCTTCTGCTGCTAGGTGTCATTTTCTTTTCTTTTTTTTTTAAAAATAATATATATATATATATATATATATATATATATATATATATTTATTTATTGACAGAGAGAGAGAGAGAGAGAGAGAGATACAGAGACAGAGAGAGAACTGAACTGGAGGAGCTCCCAGCTCAGCATATGGTTCCGCACGGGCCGGGGCTGGGATTTGATCCCCGGTCCCCAGCGCTGCAAAGTGAGCCCTTAACCCAATGAGCCATCCCAGCTTCCCCTAGGTGTCATTTTCCCTGGCCTGCCTGTAGCACAGAGTGTAATGGCTGGGGTGGTGGTGGGGAGTATCAGGAGAAAAACATCAGAGTAGGCAAGAATATACAGGGAATTGTGTGTGTGTACACCCCAAATACATCTCATCTGCATTTGGGGTATTCATATGTTCTCAGCCACAAACACTTACGAGTATGTGTGCTCCACATGTGTCTTCCTATATAACTTGTCTGGTTGTATCTTGTGTCTATGGCTGCCTGTCTAATTTGTGTGTTTCTTTTTTGACATCTGTGTGTTTTGGCACTGTCTGCTTGGGCTGTTCATCTATATGTGGCTCTGTGTGTGTGTTCCTTGGGTGTTTATGTGTGTCTTTTGTAATGTTTGTGGGTGATGACTGTGTTTATCTCTCCTATGTGTGTGTGTTTTCTATGTATGTGTGTCTTTCTTCTCTGCCACTGTGCTTTTGTCTGTCCTTGGTGAGTGGCTGTAGGTATGTGTGCCCTATGTGTGTTTCTTTTACAAGTATTTTTTTTTATACAAGTATTTTTTTTAAAGATTTATTTTTATTGTTTTTTTTTGACAGAGAGAGAGAGATAGATACAGAGACAGACAGAAAGAAGGGGGCAGGGCCCAGGACAGTCTCCATAGTTGCACATCATTGGTTTTTCCACATAGTTTCATTCTACAAGTGGACGCGGGGCTGCACAGGGCAGGAACGAGGCTGGGGTCTCACCCTGGTGAGAACTGAACTGGGGGCACTCCCCAGCTCAGCACATGGGTCCGCACGGGCTGGAGCCAGGATTCGATCCCTGGGCTCAGGGGCTGCAAAGCGAGTGCCTAACCCGCTGAGCTAGTCCAGCTTCCCCCTTATGCGTGTTTCTTTTGGTGTCATTGTATGTGTAATAACTTGTTCCCTTTGTTTCAGTTTCATGCAGCTTTATGTACATTTTCTGGATTTTCTCTTTGTAACAATAGGAAGAGTACTCTACATTTTTCTTTTCCTGGTTGTGCACCTGTTTATACATTCTCCACGTTTCTTCTCTGACTTGATTTGCAAATAGCTCTGTGCATACATGGTTGTCTGCAGCCATCTGCTTGAAGGCAGTTGTGCATGTGTCTGTGACTGCAGCTTCTATGTTTGTACAGTCGTGTCTGGCATGAGTACCTCTCTCTGACCAGAGCTGGATGTGGTCACATATGGTCTCAAGTTCACACATGAGTTTATATGCACAGAAGTATCATAAAATTTGAATCTGGGCTTTGGCCTCCAAGACTATCTGAAACTGGAAGCATGTGTGGGAGACACTGGGCCTGTATATGATGCTGGCTGTATGAAATCAGATCTGTTTGTGTACTTTGTGTGTAGCTGTGAGTCTGTGTGTGTTTTACCTGTTGATTCCTTTGGGTGTGGCTATGAGTTCATGGGTGATGATGTCTGTGAATCTAGGGGATTGGTGTGAGCCTATCCCTTTGTCACTCTGTGCTCTCCAGGTGGGGTCTGAGGCTGTGGGTGATGATACTTATCAGACTAAGTCACTCCATGCTGCTGTGAGTGTGTGATGACCGTGGCCTGGGCTTTCCATGTGCAGTCTGCGTGTGTGGCTGTGAATCTTTGTGCAAGTTTGTTGTACCTCTGTGGGTGAGGAAGAGTCTGCCTCCATCTCTAAGCCTCTGGATAGGGCTGTGGCCTCTGAGTGTGCAGGAGTCTCTCCTGCTGTGGGGAAGTAAACACTCCATCCCTTGCCCTCCTCCAACTGTGGGTGAGGTGAGGGCATCTAGGTTGGCTTTGAAGCCCCAGCCAGCCCCTAGCTTTTCTGGGAATTCTGTGCTCCCTGTAGGGGGTGGGCAGGAGAGTGGAGGCACCCGGACAGAGGTCTCTTGTCCACCTGAGCCTGAAGTAGCCCAGTTAAGTTGGGTCTGGACCCCACGTCCACCCCTCCTGACTCCCTACAGGAGATACATTTCTTGCCTGGGACAGACATGCCTGTCACATGCCTGGATGTTAGTGAACAGACATACCCCCATATTAAGATAGGCTTCTCAGTTAGGGTGCATGCAGGCCCCACCCAATGACTGGGCTGGGTCCAGGACTTCAGGGCGTGCCAAGTTTGCAGACAGTAGTGTCCACACTCTCCACCCAATCACAAACACCCTCCCCGTCTCTCTCTGGGGCCCTCCAAGATGTAGGGTTCTCTCTCAGCTAGTTTATCTGAGGTCAGCTTATAGTGCTATGGCTATGTTTATCTCAGCACCTGTCCCACTGATGTCCTCAGGTCCATCCGTCCACCCTGCCTGCCCCTCTGCCTGAATCTGGCTGGCTCTGCCTGTTATCATCTGTCCCTCCAGGTGTCTCTCTGTCTCAATCACTCCCTGTGTCCCTTTGTCTCTCTGGGCTTGGTATGTCTGTTTCCAAGCTGTTTGGGGGATGTGTCTCTGCTGTGTCCACCTGTCTATCTATTTACCAGTGGTGAGTCCTGTTTATTACTGGGCCTGCCTACCTGTTGCCTTCCCCCAGGTGCTTGCAGGTGCCTACCCTGTGTCTGTTTCGGAGTCTGTCTGTAATCGTTTTCCCCCTTGAGTGCCCCTCAGCCTGCCTACCACTCCCCCATACCCCATATGTCTTCTGTTCTCTCTGTTGTCTGTCCTTATGCTTGCCTTTTTCTATTTGTGACTCTTTCTCTTACTACCTGTCTCCTGTCAGAATCTATTCCCTCCATCCATTCCATTGCACTGTGTGGCTGACCCCTGAATCGGTTTCCTCTGATTGCCTGTCCCTCTTTCTGTCCGTCACCCCTTCCCCCCTTCC
>PVKE010028364.1:0-20973 GCA_004027555.1 Craseonycteris thonglongyai | reverse complement strand
ATTTTTTTCTTTTCCCTTCTAACATTTTCACAGTTTTGTCTTTTAGCTTTAACTTTGTTCTCAAAGTGCTATATGAGAGTTAATATGGACTTTGATCTTGGAGGTGTCAAAGAATGTAAAGGCAGCAGCAACACATTTATTAAGAAAATATATTTAAAAATGTATTTCCAGGGGAAGCTGGGATGGCTCAGCAGGTTAAGTGCTCGCTTTGCAGTCCCTGGAAATGAGGATTGAATCCTGGCCCTGGCCTGTGTGGACCCATATACTGAACTGGGGTGTGCTTCCCATGCGCGAGGCCCCCAGCCCAGTTCCTGCCCTGTGCAGCCCCTGCCCACCTGTGTGGAATGAAACCATGTCAAAAACTGATGATGTACAACTATGGAGACTGCTCCGGGTCCTCCCCTTTCTCTCTGTCTCTGTCAAAAACAAGAAAATAAATCTTTTAAAAAATGTATTTCTAGTAAACAAACACAAGCCTTAAGGTGTTTAGGCACAGCACCAACATTTGGGAGTAAACTAGAAGTGCACAAATGAGGTAAGGAGGCAGGGCAGAACTAGCTCTGGATCGGGAATCCATGGAACTGGGATCTTTTCACGAACTTATCCATGACTCCTACAACCTTGGGAAAATCAGCTGGTTTCTGTGAATATCAGTTTCCATTGACATAAATCAAGGAGGTTGGACTATATCATCTCTAAGTGGCCCTTCTAGCTCTTAACCTCTTTTGTGTTTCATAGAAGGTAACAGAATTAAAATGTATTGACTATTTACTATGACAGTTTACTTGGATTAGCTCACTTAATTACAATTACTTCAGGAAGTAGGCATTATTACCTTCATATACAGATGACGAAATTGAGCCTTAATGAAGTTGAGTAACCTTGCCAAAGTTACAGCTAATAAGTGATGGGATGCCAAGTTGGGAGGGTTTGTCTGAACACTCAGTCCATGCTCTTTGCATGATAATACCAAAGAGTCACACTGAGACATATCCAAGTGTAGATGAGTATAAGTAATTAGGCAATAAGCATTCTTTGTTCCACAGTTTTTTTACCAGCCACATGGAGTATTTGACATAGAGTGAAAATACCTTATATGATTACTTAAACATATTCAACAAATGATGATCCTGGGAAGAACTCTAAAATAGACAAGACTCCCCTAATTTCTGTTTTGCACTCCAAAGAACTTAATATCCTGTGTTACCATCATCATTTCCCTTAGAGAAGAAATCATCTGATCAACCATTCACTTCCTATGGGGAGGAGTAGTACATTGCCTCACTGAGTGCTTGATAAACATGTCATAAAGATATAATTCATCATCACTAGTATTAAAAGAAAATATAGGGGAAGCCAGGATGGCTCATGGGTTAAGCGCTCACTTTGCAGCCCCGAGGACTGAGGATTGAATCCCGGCTCCGGCCCGTGCGGATCCATATGCTGAACTGGGAGCTCCCCCAGTTCAGTTCTCTCTCTGTCTCTGTATCTCTGTCTCTTTCTCTGTCAAAAACAATAAAAAAAGATAATAATAATAAAATGTAACATGTGTAAAGTAATATCCAAAATACAAATTTGAATGTTATGTTTATTTAGCTGTTTAAGTTAAGGGTCAGTGTGAGTATTAATACAACATTAATATAATTTTAATTGAAGATAGGAAGCATTATATTTAGTAGGTTATAGAATTATTAAGCTCTGATAGGAAGGAATTGCAACAGTCATCTAGTTACAGCTGTTGAATAGAAATGAATGAGAAACACATACGAAATTTAAATTTTTCTAGTAGCTATATTAAAAATACAAAAACAATAGTGAAATTTTAATAATATATATTATGTAACTCCTATTAAAAATTATAATTTCAACATGCAATCACTATGAATTATTAATGAGATAGTTTACATTTTATTCATACTAAATCTTCAGAATCTAGTGTGCATATTTATAGTACATCTCAATTCAACTAGCTACATTTCAAGAGCATAATGGTCACATGTGGCTAGTGACTACCATATTGGACATTGCAGATCTAGCTCAAATTCCTTTCTTAGTTTTTGAGGGGAGTGAGAACGTAAGGGAACCACCCACGGTCATACAACCTGTAAATGGCAGCCAGCAGCTTTCAGTCCAGCTTTTCTGAGCTCATGACATTGCTTATTTTGTAACACCACACTACTTTTTAGAAAGCAATTATGCTAACAAAGTATATTATTTTGTTGCCTATAGTTTTTTTTAAATATTGTTCTTTCTTAAGAAAAGGATATTAGTAGTTGACATCTTAAAGCTTTAGTTTTACAAAGCAATTGCACCAAAGAGTCATTAAAAGTTACACAGAAATCAAGAAATGAGAAATACTAATTTGCAGGCTCAAAGCACGATATTAATTTTGTTTTTAAAATAAGCTGCCACAAGAGTTAGTTTAACTTTTTAGATCTAAAGGGCCAATTTAAAATTTGATTCATTTAATGTGTAACATAAGAGCTATCCCTTTCCTTTGAGGTTCAAAGCAAGTATTTTTCAATTGCAAATGTCTCAGGGTGAGTCTTAAACATTATGAGATGATAGCCAGTTAAGTAATGTTGTTTAATCCTCAGAATTATCACCAACCAGCCATTCTGAATTCATCGTCTCTCCAGCAAGTTGCACAAGGCACCAGTATTTCTGAAATGTGGCAAAATGACCTACGGCCGTTGCTGATAGAGCGATATCCGGGTTCCCCAGGAAGCTATGCTGCTCGCCAGGTGAGAACACAATGCACAAACCTAAATGTTTCTAAATACTTTGCTTTCACACTAGAGATAATATGTCCAAAGTTCTGAGCTATCTTAATATTCAGATCTGTAATCTCATCGTATTATTCACCAAAATAAGAAACCAAGAAAACCAAACAACTGAGAGTGTCTGTTTTGTTAAGTGATACATGTTAATCTAAATTAATTTATGTGTGAAATCTCTATCTGGGTTATTTCTATCTCTACAACATCAGACAAGGTACTAAGTACTCAACTGGTGGTCATTTCTATAACAACCCTCTAGGAAACCAACCAAGTTTCCTTGGACTCTAAACACCCAAGATCAACAGCCTTGGACAGTCCTTGTTCTGGGCCAAGAGTGAGTTACTATCCTATCAGGCCTGCATTTCCTTTTGGGAAATGGTAATTTGCCCACAAGGATAGTCAAGATCAGTGATAAATGACTTCTTCCCAGCTCTGTGCTTCTCAAGCTTCTGACTCTGAACCGTGGGTTAAAAAGAAGTATATTTTATATTTTATACACACAAACATAATAGATTTAACCGACACAAAAGTTTTATGAAAAAATACCTGTGTTACCTACAATTTCGTCGGATATTGTTAATTCTATTTTACTAGTATTTTTTTTTTTTTAAATACTTGGTCAATGACTCACTAAACATCAGGAACCCACTGATGTTACCACTGCAGTTTGAAAGACACTGCTATAGAGGACAAATTAAGCCATAAACTGGGCTAGACCTTGAATGTCTCTTTGCTTCCTCAGTGTCAGTCTTCCTAAGCAATCTGACACCTCGTGTCTGATTGACTATTTTTTTCGAACTAGCCCCTTTTCAAGGGGGCAGCTTAAGAAGGAATGGGTGGAGACAGGCCCCTCAGATTCTCCTCTGAGTGTACTCTCCCTGCCTAACTCTTCAGGAACTCCTGTAATGTGACAGAGTGACGCCTGCAAGTGCAGCTGTTGAGCACTCCCTGTCTACCCGGTATAGGTTTCTGCTTCTCAAGTGTAGCCCAGACAACCATTATTGTTGCCCCACCCCCCCCAGCCTCTTGACTTTCATCCAGAAAGCTCCTGCTTCCCCTAAAGACCTCAGCAGTGGAGACCCAAAGAACACCTTAGTTCCTTCTAACTTTTAGGCAGAGTGAGGAATGATAATGATAGGGGACTTTCATTGAGCACTGTTTTTAGGTCTGGCACTTTACGGAGTTCTTTGCATGAACTATCTCAATCAGTCCTCACAACAACGTTACTATGTAAATCCTATTGTTATCCCGGTGCTGCCGATTAAAAAAGACTCAAGGTGTAGGTATATGAACTATAATAACTTGCACAAGGTTATACATGTAGCACGGATGAAGCCAGAATTTAGATCCAAATCTGCTCGATTCCATCCCATCACAGGAGAGCAGTGGGTTGGGGGAAACAGATCTGTGGTGTGTGCTCATCAATGTCTCTAGCTCTGGATCTTCTCATGCCTGAGTTGGAAAGTGAGACACATACCACTTATTTTAATGATACTCACCGGGCCTCATCTCCTAAGCATTTTCTTATAAGAAGCTCAGGGCACTTATTGGGGCTTTCCAAATCCTCAGTTCCTCATCAGAAAAATAAATAAATAAATAAACAAATCTAGGTCTGTAATACTCAATTCAGACTTTTTCGTTTCCCTGTACCATTTGCTCAGAATTATGTATATACCCAGAAACATATGCGTATATGCATTTTTCAGACCTGAAGTTTCTTGCCTGTGGCTTCTAGAAGTCCATGGACACAACAAATATTGCCATTTTGATCTTTAGCTTTAACAAAATGTATAGCACAAATAATGCATAAAATAGATACTTCTGTAATTAACAAATACATATTCATTTAAAAGTGTTACTGGATCTATAATAACATTTTCTATGTCATATGGAGGTGGAAACAAATGAGAAATTTGTGACAATATTTTAGAATGTGTTGGGCACTGTTACTGAGTTGCCTATGTATGCATGGCCAGGCCGACATGGTGGTAATCCTAACAGGATGGTTGTGCTAAAGATCTCTTAAGAGATTCAATTTCATAACTTTTTGAAAAGAAAATCAGCATGAATTTTTAGAGTTACTTCTTAAACTATGAAAAATAAACTGTTTCCACTTTTGAAGATGAGGTGGAAGATACGGTACTTGTGTTATTTATTTATTTATTTATTTTTAAAATTTATTTATTTATTGTTTTTGACAGAGAGAGACAGAGAGAGAGAGATATATATACAGAGAGAGAGAGAGACAGAGAGAGAGAGAGAGAGATACAGAGACAGAGAGAGAACTGAACTGGGGGCACTCCCCAGTTCAGCACATGGGTCCACACGGGCTGGGGCCGGGATTCAATCCTTGGTCCCTGGCGCTGCAAAGTGAGCGCTTAACCCACTGAGCCATCCTGGCTTCCCCTATACTTGTGTTATGATGAAGGACAATGGCCTTAATTGAACTAGGATTAGTGCCTTTCACTCAGAACTAATTTTAAACAAGAATGGTGGAAATTTTATTTATTTATTTTTTTGAGCAACAGACCAGATGTTTCATAGTTTGTAGAGTTTCAGGGTTGAAACTAAAGAAGAATCTCAAATCTAAAAAAGAGAAAAAAATGTGGACTTGATAGAACATTGGTTAGTGGATTCACTTTGGCAATTATCAATGAAGATGTGCATTGTGATGGATTCTCTTTCAGAGATTAATATGGAAATAATATCCCACAGCCTACATTTTTATTATGTCTGCCCACTGAGCCTATAGCTGCCTATTGGATTTTTAGAATGTTTATATTTGAAAAAATAATTTATGTGTAAGGTAAATAATTTGAAGACATTAGATTTTGGGGTAGTTCAGTGATTTCTATCTGAGATAGAAATAAAACATAAATTTAAAAATCGCAACGATAAAGTCTCACTGAGAAGCAAGCCAGAAACTTTTCTAAAAGAGGCCAGCTAGAAACTTTGAGGTTAAAAAACCCCTATAGATGTTTGGTGCAAGCAGGAAGCTGAAAGGTATGGGGCTTCTTCAATGAACGTATGTGCATCCCAAGGGCCCTGGGTGAAGAGCCCTCAGCTTGGATGAGTAATAATGGGTGGCACACCCAAGAAGGAGCAGGTGCCTGAAGTCCCCAGTGGCAGGATTCTGCATCCTGACAATAGTCTGCAGATTTAGTGCAAATACAGCAGGATCTGCTTCCTCCAAACAAACTTGATTTACTAATGTCCTTGTTTCTCAGATGCTGGCAATGAGACTGTAAGTTGAATTAAGTTAGACTCTAGATCACTCACTAATGTTAACTGAAAATCTCCCCTGACTTTGCTCCTCCATTCCCCCGCCTCCAGGAAGTAGAATGTCTTCTATGCATTTATTTTTTTCCATTTTCCTTCTCTCTCTCCCCACCCCCATCTCTCTGGTTCTCTCCTGTCTCCACCTTTATCGTTTGTATTCTTCTCTTTCTTTACTCAATCTCCCTCTATCTTTCTCTTCATCTCTCTTTGTCTCCATCTATCCATCTCATTCTCTCTCTTTCTCTCTTCCCCATTAAAAAAAAAATAGATGTGTAATAATCCAAAATACAAGCTATATTCTAAATTGCATTTTAGTATGCTTAGCGGACTTAAGCATTTGCTACCTGTAGTTATTTAGGGACCCATACCCTGTATAGGGGTGTTCTAGTGAGAGGAGCAGTAGCTTTTGCAGCCTGCTCTACAGATTGTTGTGGGAAACTGTAGCAAAAAAACCCAAAACACAAGGGATATTGGTGATGTAATTAGATTAATGCAGCCAATTTGATTGTTTATAAAGAAATTAGTTGCTACGATAAACAAGAAATATTTATACTGAACGAAAAAGGTTATTTCAGGGAGAACTGTTTTGAGGGCATTTGCTGTGTTTTTGTGGATTTTAGTGTCAACAAAGATATCAGAAGTTATTGCCACGACCCATAGCTGAGAAATGAGTTTGTGTGTGAGACATAAGCTGAGGAAAGCTAGCAGATATATTTGTTAAAATCCCAGTTCATTTTGTAAGCATACAGGCTGCTATTGGTGCTGAAGACATTTTATGGAATGGTTCACTATCTGGATACCAGATGTTCTGTAGTATGTGCCTCTTTTTTATTTTTTAAATAACCCTTTTTATGGAAAAATATTCTCCTCCAAGTCTGGAGATAACTCATTTTCACACTATTGTGTGAAGTTTGTCTTAGATGTCCAGTGATTTCTCACTATTCAAACTACTAGTGTTCTAGATCATATAATTTTATATATTCCCATTGAGAAAAACTTAAGATTGAAAAACAAAACAGTTTTTGAAAAGCATGAATGAAAAAGAGAATAACTTATTAGTTACAATCAGCCCATGTTTACTGACAGCCTACTGTGAGCAAAGCCCAATACTAAGAATTGTGAAGAATAATGAAATAGGTCTAAATGATGATTTCAGAAAGGTTATAAACATTTCTTTTTATTCTATGGAAAGACAACTTGTAAATCTGTAATAGAAAAAGTAAGATAGTGCATATATGTGCGATTTAATCAGAAGTCCACCTCACAACAGAAAGCGAGGAGTGACTAGCTGGAGAATCGTGTGTTTATTTGGTTTTTGCAGGATTAACTGTAGACTCGCTGTCCTCCCTCTGGTTTAGTTCTCCCCTTCCTGGAAGCTTCCTGCCACAGTGTTTCCAAGGCCCTTGCCTACGTGTCATGTCACATTAGCTAGGGCAGGAGGCCACGCAAGATTTGGCGGGGCTAGAAAACTTTGTATTCCCGTGGGGGGAAATGTCTCCCATTCTTTTCCGGTTATTATGTTATTTGTTTATCACCTCAAGGTCTATCCCCACTGATGTTAATTGTGGAACAGATTGCTAGTTGGTTATGGTTAGTTTGTGGATGGTTAGTTTGTCATTTGACTTAAAAAAAAAATCTTTTCAGGCAACTTATAAAGATGTATTAATATATACTATTTCAAAATAAAATAAATGGAACCTAGTAAGAAAAATGAGACAAGGGAAAGTATAGACAGCAATGGGCGCATGGAACAAGGATGAACTTACCCAAAATTTCTCACACCGCAAGTTCTAGATTCTTTAAGACACTTCCCATCCCTGAGGTGCTATTTCTTTTCTCTCTGCTGCTTTCTCCTGTCACTTACCATGTTGCTCATAAGGCTCAAGAAAACCGGGACAGGTGGGAAAATAGATCCTTTTTTAATTTTTTTACCAGCATGTGCATTGGGTCTGGACCCTCCTTGACTGCAGAAGGAAAACTACTGGCTCTGTCATTCTGGTTTAGAGTTGCTTATTGAGTCTTAGATAGGGCAGGACGGCAGTATCCCCCAACTTTGCCATATTGCCATGACCTATAGCTGAGAAATGAGTTTGTGTGTGAGACATAAGCTGAGGAAAGCTAACAGATATATTTGTTAAAATCCCGGTTCATTTTGTAAGCATACAGGCTGCTATTGGTGCTGAAGACATTTTATGGGACGGTTCATTACCTGAATACCGCTCACTAGAACGCCCCTATGCAGGGTATGGGTCCCTAAATAACTACAGGTAGCAAATGTTTAAGCCCACTAAGCATACTAAAATGCAATTTAGAATATAGGTTGTATTTTGGATTATTACACATTTTTAAATGGGGAAGAAAGAAAGAGAGAGAATGAGATGGATAGATGGAGACAGAGAGAGATGAAGAGAAAGATAGAGGGAGATTGAGTAAAGAAAGAGAAGAATACAAACGATAAAGGTGGAGACAGGAGAGAGCCAGAGAGATGGGGGTGGGGACTTGTGGTGGGGCTCTCTCTATGTTATCCTGAGCAGGTGAGCGTCAGTATCTTTTGTTAGTGTTGATTATATTATGAGATACTTGTTGGACTTGGGTCAGATGCTATGCACTGGGGACAAAAAGCTACCATGTGCAATTCTTGCCCTCAAAGAGCTTAGAGTGGAAATGGAGACCTGCAGGATCTGATTGCTCAAACATGTCTTCTTAGCCTCCTAGACATAGTGAAAGTGGACTGTAATACACACTGAACTGATCTCTATCTCCTGACATGTACAAATGTCCACAATATATCATTTAAAATTAATTTATTTTTTAATTTTTATTGTTTTGACAGAGAGAGAGAGAGAGAGAGAGAGAGAGAGAGAGAGCTGAACTGGGGGAGCTCCCAGTTCAGCACATGGATCCACACGGGCCGGGGCCGGGATTCGATCCTCGGTCCCCGGCGCTGCAAAGTGAGCGCCTAACCCATTGAGCCATCCCGGCTTCCCCCACAATATATCATTTAGCGGAAAGAGCAAGGGAATGAAGACTGTGTAAAGTAGGATTCTATTCCTATAAAGACTACACCCTTCTGCCAAATGTATATGTTTGTGAGTTAGTATATGTTTGTATAAATATGGAGAAGGGTGTGGAAACATGGGCATCAGACTATTAATGTTGTCAATATTAGCAATTGGCAGGGGGGAGATTAGGAGATTTGGAGAGGCCTAACTTTTCCTTTAAACATCCTTGCTATTAATTCAACAAACGTATTGCATTTTTAATTTGACAGGCATCACATAAAAATCTTAAACAGAGTTAACACATGAAACATGTCTTGAACTGAAGTTTTTGTTTTTGTTGTGATCAGCACATCATGAAGAGAATTCAGAGACTTCAAGCTGACTGGGTCTTGGAAGTAGACACCTTCTTGAGTCAGACACCCTATGGGTACCGGTCTTTCTCAAATATCATCAGTACCCTCAATCCTACTGCGAAACGACACCTGGTCCTCGCCTGTCACTACGACTCCAAGTATTTTCCCCACTGGGACAACAGGGTGTTTGTGGGAGCCACTGATTCAGCTGTGCCATGTGCGATGCTGTTGGAACTTGCTCGTGCCTTAGACAAGCAACTCCTTTCCTTGAAGGTATCTGTTTCCGTTTTGTAGATTTAAGAGATAAAACACGTTAGCAATAACTTAGAGTGAATTCTAGAATCCTTGGAAGAGTGAAAAGACCCTTTGGAAATGTAGATTTTTGGTACATTTTGTACTTAATTCTTGCAATATGGTATGAGTGTGAGCAAATATTAATTGGAAGATTACATGATTTGATATGTCAGCCATGAGCAATAAACCTAAGACACATGACAGTGTATTTATTAATTGGCACCTGATTTCTTAGTTTTGAATACACATTAAATTAAATGCAACATTTCTTTGGGAAAAATGAAGAAGGTGGAAGGTTGGTACAGGCGTATGTATGAGAACTCTGTTTGTTTCTTCTTGTTTATGTAGCTGCGAACATTATAACCTTCTGATCTGAAGGATGGTGGCTCAAACTGGGGGGAGGGAGTTGCTGCAAAGCGTTTCTGAAGTGGAGAGTGAGTAATTTAGACATATCAAGATGAAAAGCATGAAGCAGAAATGCATTATGGTTGGTATCTGTGGATCTCGGCTCAATTTTATGTAGCATAGCAGAGCTTTTGTTATGTTCTCAGCTCAAACTACTTCTGGGACTCTCAGATGTTATTTCAGTCTCTGTGTTCTTAAGGGTATATTGGAAAAAAGTGCTAAACTAGATGAAGACATTTTGTTCAGATATCACGCATAACCAAGTAAACACAACAAAGCAAAAACAAAAAACTTTGTTCGTAGGCAACAAATGCCTTTTTTTCCCCCCTCAGAGGTTTATGAAGGGGCCAGCCTCTGGTACAATGGAGGTAAAGAAGTGAAAGGTTTATCTTGTAATGGAAGTCATAGAGATATTTGGTTCTATTTTTGCTGGATATGCTGAACTTGAAGAAAGCAAGAATTGTTTATAACCCTTTGGTATCCTTTTCACTGTTTTTTTGTTTTGTTTTGTTTTCTGAACCTTCTATAATGTCTTTGTCCCATGCTCTGCCCTGCTGTTCACAAGCACCCTTCCCCAGCAATTGGGTGAGATGAGTTCAGAAACTGATACAAAAGTTTAATTTTCCATATTTGCATTCTTGTATAAGGATATGAAATGACACGAGGCATGACTTACAGGCCAACGCTGTGTAGTAGGAGTGTTTTCTTTTGCAGAGCTCCGTTACCTTTTCCACGGAGCTCATACCTGCTTTTAGGGATCAGAAGTAGAAAGGGCTGAACAAGCTGTTTGGTGGGGATCCATTAAAACATGCACACACACTCTCTTAGTTATCCTTACTAATAGAGGTAAACAGTGATAGGGACAATTAAAAATAAAGATTAGGCCTGGATATAAACATTGAAGGTATGGGATTTATTCTTCCAGTTATCCTTTAAATGTCAAAAAGGAATTATTTTAAGTTCTTCAGCTGTGATAGACTGAGGAGGTAATGGTGGGATGGGACCTGGGAGAGGACTGGGTAGTAGACTGAATTACTGTCCCAACTCTTTGCAGCCCAACCTCTTCCAGTAATAAGATTATAATTACATGTTCACAACTTTTGCGCTATACCTTGTGCATTCCCACTGTGGCGGGTTGTACTTTATCATTCCTTGACTCTGGATGTTGGTTATTGGATGTGTTTCAGCTAATGGGATGCTAGCTGATGTGACACAAGCAGAGGCTGGAAATGTGCTTGTGCCATTGCGCTTGCTCTCTCAGGCTTTCGCCATCTCCAGGAAAAGGGTGTGCGTGCCCTGGCTGGCCTGCCAGTCCCAGGAGGATGATAAGAGTCTTGTGGAGCAGAGCCAACCTTGATGACTGCAGAATGAAGTTGAGATTCTCCAGCCCAAACCAGCCTAGATCAGTTGTCTCTCGGTTGACCTACAGACCCGGGAGGACACATGATTGTTGTTTTAAGCCAGAGTTTAGGGTGCTTTTTCACACCTTGTTATTGTGGCGGTAGCTGATACAGCGTTGGATGGGTAAATACTGCAGATAGTTCGCTGATTCTGTTAACCCTGGTAATTAGGCATTTATCGTATTGCCATGATGAAAGACTGAAAGACCTTCACAAATCAGGCCACACAGACAGTGAGGAAGGTAGAAGTGAGGCAGAGGGCTGGGGAGCAGACTGTTGATAAATCTATATAAGGAACACTTAGATACATAGATTCTCACCCCACACCTGGCAGATAGGTGAGTATCCCACCTGTAGCCTTGCAGGAGATGACAGAATATTTTTCTGGGGAAATTGAACCAGGGAGGTTATGGACAGAGACATAGGATGTAGAAGAGGGTGATAGTGAGGTACCTCATACCTCATGGAAATCAAGATGAGGTGAAAGTCTGCAAATTGAACAGTGAAATCTCTAGCCGTTTCCCCACTTCCAGCATGAGAAAGCCAGCAGCCAGCTTATCCGGATAGGAAACTACAGGATCCTTTTCTGGAAAATGTGAATGACCTCATAGAAAAGACCCAGACAGTGACATTTGGGATCCTCAGTGAAAACTGGGCACCAGATTGCCCTGCAGCGAAGCCAACCATCTGTGTCTCTAATCAGTGTTATAGTAGTACCTTATTCTTTGATATGAATGAACACAGAGAATGACCAGACATTTGAGGACAGTCTCCAGCATGAAAGCAAGCAAGCAAAACAAATAATACAAATTGAAAAGTGACCTCGGAGGGAATAGAGCACAAAGAGCAAAAAGACCTTAAAGGATACAGTTAATACCCTTAGATCAGAGGAGAACTTTTATCCACAGCAGATTAAGGAAACATCAGATAGAGTTTGGGCCAGTGGAAGCACATTCCCCTGACACTGTAGTGAGGTGGAGAGAGCAAGTGGTTGTGATTTTTCCCCAGCCAGGTTCAGCTGCTTGAGGCAGAGAGTTGGGCCTACGATCATGTGTTTGCCATGGGAGTTTGACCAACATAGAGAGGCAAGGGAGTTGAGCCTATTTGTAAGGGAATGATTAGCATAATTGGCTGTGGAATTAAAGCTGAATATGGAGGACACCATGGAGGTGAAGGACTGTGAAATGATGAACAGTTCAACAGGTTAGGGATTCTGTGGGGTTGAAGGATGGTAGGGGTTAGGATACCAGCAGGATTAATCTGAAAGGTGAAAGTTGTCAGTAGAAAATAAAAAATCAATCAGAATCCTACTCATCCTTCTAAGTTCTCCTGAAATACTAGCTCTTTCATGAATTCTTCCTTGACACCCCAAAGAATCAAACTCTCATTCTATCCAATTGCCCAAGGAGTTTTATGTTACATGTGTGACCCTTGGCACATTTTGCCATGCTATGTGTTTATTTTACCATTCCTACCCCAACTAAATTGTAAGCTCATTCAAGGGGAGAGGCTGTAATTACTCTTTGTGTCCCTGTTGGATTCCCAGGGCAGATCCTCTAACTGAGACTCAATTAAAAAAAAAAAGAAGATAGACTTAAATAAGGTGAGAAACAAGAAAGACTCGCAGTTGTGCAGGTTGCCTTCCCGGGGACACTCACTCTGATGTGGAGTTTAGCATTTAGGTCATTTCTTAGGGAGTGGCTGTGGCTCACTGCTGGCAGCAGGGAGAAGACAGAATGGGATTAGGTAGAGGGAGAAATCAGGCTACCACGCAGGCTCAACAATGGCCTGAGCCAACTTTGGGAAGCTCTGGAGATGCAATGGCCCTTTAGACAGCCCTCAGGACATGCTTAGGTCAGTCATTGCACTAGGACGCCACTGGGTGAGGTGACCCCTGAGGCTTTCTGTTTACCTGTCTCCTGGGAGTAGGGGCAATATATCCTTCTGAAAGAGAACTTGGCGGTGTGTCACTGTGCCCACGATAGCATTCCACAGTTTCAAAGTTCTCTGAAGAGTAAGAAAAATATGTACAATTTCTATTTTCAGAGCGAGTTGAGAAAGGGAGATTAATATGGGCAAAAACCATGAGAGCTGTGATGATTTTCACAGAGAAAGCGGTCCAAAATAAATCTTGGCATGTTTCCTGTCCCTTTGGTATCTTTCTTTTCTTTGTGGCTTATCTGTCTTTTGCCCCCCAGTTAATAGGGAAGTGTGCCATTTTTAAAATCCTCACATTTTTGGTATCTTTTCACTCGTCTTTTTATCAGAACATTTCCGACTCCAAGCCAGACCTCTCACTCCAGCTCATTTTCTTTGATGGGGAAGAGGCCTTTCTTCACTGGTCTCCTCAAGACTCCCTGTATGGGTCTCGGCACTTAGCTTCAAAGATGGTGTCGACCCCACACCCACCTGGAGCTAGAGACACCAACCAACTGCACGGCCTGGTGAGTCTGGGTGATGTTCAGGGTGCCCCAGCTGCAGGCTCAGCTCAGGAAGCCAGAGCTAATGGTGTGAAGAACCAGATTTCAAAGTGACCTCAGATTCAGTTTGGTCGATTGGGAGCCTCACCCCAGTGCTGTGGAGGATGCAGAGAGCAAATCCCTTTTCCGAGGCCTCTCTGAAGCCCTCGGAGGCTAGACTCTTGGGAAATGGAATAAGAGTGGGACATGGTATGAGGGTGGGTGTGAAGAATTTCCTCGGTGGTTTCAAAGCGCTCTCATGACTCCGAGTGTGTATATGACATTTTGATATGTCGATTTTGACGTGGTATTTTTGACACGGGGGTGGAGACATTTTGATGCTGCCTTAAAACCCTGTTCTTACTACCAAGCAATGGGTGCAACACAACTGCATTTTCATCCCCATTCCTGGGCCTACACCCCATCCCTAGTCCCTCACCCTATCCTTGAATTTCTTCCCTACTCTGATTCTCTTCCCATATTTGACCTTCATTCAGTCTTGAATCCTCACTAACACCAGCTCGGAACCTTATGTTACCCCTAAGACTTCATTCTTACCTGTGCCTTCATCTCCCCCTGACCCTCACCCTACCTGTGAACGGAAAGCTTATTTCTAACTCCTCCACTCATCCCAGTCCTTTGCCCTATCACTGACCTTTTCTTTGGGTCCAAATGGCTGCATTAAGTGGCCTCTATGACTCTAACATAGCTCACGCTGACCTTCACTTCATCCCATTGTCCATTGGCAGCTCATAATGGGTCAGGAAATATGGTTGGCACTTCATTCATTCACTTGTGCTCAACTGGCTAAAAAGGGTTCACAGGAGGAAGAGAGACCTGGCTAATTAGTAGGAAGAACAAAGTTATTTATCAGTCTAAATATATGAATCCATAGTGATGGTTCAGGCTATTTTTTCCCCCAGAAATAAACTCCTAGCTTTTCCGACCTTGTGACTATACTCCAATTTCAAACAAGCCTATTTTTTCCCAATGAATCTATTTAATCATCATTCATGAGTTAATAGATACTATGTCTTTAGAAACATAGACTCTGCAGATATATACTATGTGTTAAGATCTATACCATAATAGATATTTACCCACACATTATTTCATTTATATAAATCAGGAGTGCTATATCTGAGAGGTAGTCTGCAGGGAGTCCTCAAGCCTGCTGATGTTTTATGGCTCAAACAAGTTAAGTAACACAGGTTCAATTGTAGAGGCCTAGAACCAGCGTGGACCTGTAGCAGTCAGTGAGTTTGAGCTTCTGGTTAGATAAAAAAGGAAATGGAGACCAGAGACATAAGGTCACACAGCTTCTAGTCAAGGAATTTTTTATATGCTGCTTTGAGGAATATGTAGTTATTAAGTGTTCTATAGGCAACTGTGTCATGATAAATGAAGAATAAAGTGGCTAATTAGAATGAATAAAAGATTGGATAGTCTTGGACTCCATCTGAAAATAAAGTGAAATATATTCCTTTCAAATCTATGAAATACGTACCCAAATGTCCTCTTACTAAGTCTATGAAATACGTATCCAAATGTCTTCTTACTAAATCTATGAAATATGTATCCAAATGTCCTCTTACTAAATCTATGAAATACATATCCAAATGTCCTCTTACTAAATCTATGAAATATGTGTCTAAATGGCCTCTTACTAAATCTATGAAATACTTATTCAACTGTCCTCTTAATGATATCCTCCTGGGATTACAGACATGAAGAATCTATACTTTGTCATTTGTCCACATCACATAAGAAAGATTTAGTAAATTTTCCAAAATAATTAGCTTGCAATGTAAGTAAACCTTTTGTTTATTTATACGGTTCCCTAGATTTTATCCTCAATTATTGAAATGCTGTTAGTTTTGACTGATTTTTTTTTTCCATTGATGAGTATGAAACATGTTTTGGTGACAGTGATTAAATAACATTTTTTCTCCCTTAGGATTTATTGGTCTTATTAGATTTAATTGGATCTCCAAACCCAACATTTCCCAATTTTTTTCCAAACTCTGCCAGATGGTTTGATAGACTTCAAACAATTGGTAAGCATCACTGTTATTAAAGAGTCAAACCTGGTTTCTTCTTCTGACAAACACTACGTTTAAAAATTCAAAATTTATGATTTAAGCATCTGATTTGAATATATACTTTGCCAGCTTTTTCTCTTGCTTTATTGATTAGTTTATTGTTCCTATTCATCTTTTTTAGTAGGTCCATTTTATTTTCCTCCGTGACACTTCATTTTGATATGGAAACCTAAAATACTATATTTCATATTTGCATATCCTTAGATATGATTTGAAAAATTGTTTCCTGTTTGAAACACATGCAATGCACTTCTAGGGAAAACTTGACGCAGCAAAGCATGCTGGCTAATGATGAATGTTATGTCCTTATATTGGTACCAAAAAATATTATTTAATTTTTCTTTCCTTTCCATCTCCGTCTTTGTCATCTTCTATTTTCTGCCTTATCTAGACATGATTTCCCTTTAACTCTAGTACAGTCTCTGCCTATTTTCCAAATAGTCAAAGATCAAGATGCAAGAGAAAGCCAAGATTCTTCAAGAGCCATTTAAGGGAAAGTTTAGTGTGAAATCAATGAGAGTAGCCTAGGCCAGGCCAGGCAACGCAACAAAGACATCTATGGCTCAAGAGAGAGACTTGGGGCTTGGAGAAGAAAAAGGAGCTTCCCTTCATACTTTCCCCCTCCCCAAAACACAAACATCCCTTCCCTGCCCTCCACACAACAACAACAACAAAACCCAACCAGAATCAGGGAGAGATGAAAATGAAATAGAGCTTTATTATGGAATTCAGGCCAGGAGGCTAGGAATTCCTTACAAAGACAGAATTGCTTACAGCCACAGAACTTGGAGAGGGATAGAATTATATGACTTCTAAGCAGTTGGAAAAGCACTGCCATCTCAACTCATGCTTTTGCTGCAAGTTCAGAATTTGCCAATATCCAGATCTATAATATTACAAAAGAAACTTTTACCTGAACCTCAGGGTCTTGTTTTTGGCAAATTTCAATTCCTAGTTGGAAAGGATTGCTATTACATGTTGATAGGAGCTGCTTGGGCCTCTTCCTCACAGCATGTTTTCCTTACTTTGACTGGAGCCTCAAGAAATTAGGTTTGGCCTTCTTTCAAGAATTTTGTGCGCTTTCCTCATTTCCTTTGCCAGAATGAACTTGTATCAGTAACTTGCATCTTAGTGTAGTTTGAACCCACTGTGCTGCCCCTCTTAGGGGTATTTATACTTCAAACCATATCGAATTGTATGAAGAAAGGTTGTACGGTATTCTAAGATGAAAAAATTATAAGTATCAATAAACAGATGGGAATATCGTTTGGTGGTGGAAGGTCTTTCTCCATGTTCCTACAATCATATTACATATGCATGCTACTACTTGGTTTAGTTTTACCCTTTAAATTTAGCAGTTAAAAAAACACACAGCTGTTTTGGGCAGTTTCATTCAGTTGTCTTATACTATTCTTGTGATCTCTTATCTTATAATATAGAAGTAATGTGGTTACGTAACCATGTTACACATGAGTTCTATGGTACAAGATGACAAGATGGGATGCAGGCCAGTGGTTCTCAAACTATGGTGTGCATCACCTGGAGTGCTTGTCACAACCCAGATTCCTGGGCTCCACCCCCAGAGTTTCTGATTCAGTACATCTGAGGTGGGAACAGATCATTTACATTTCTAATAAGTTCCCAGGTGATGCTGACACTCTTAATCAGAGACCACACTTTGAGAACCAATAAAGCAAGTCTTAATAAGTAACCCTTTCCCATAGAGTGGCCACTTACTGTACTTCATCCCAATTTGGTTTGTGTATTCCCCTTTCAAGCCTCACATCTCCTTTTAGTGTATTCTTCATGTAGAAGCTCAGATCTATAAGTATCTACATCTGTGTTTTTCCTCCCATTTTTTTCTTTTGTTTTCTCATTCTCCATCTCTCCATTGTTCTACTGAGTTTCTGCCCCTAAGGAGGTTCTCACCTGTAAATCTACAGCCACGTGTGACTCTTCTCAGAACTACTCCAAAATGTACACACCCAAGTTCAGCCCACATGATTGTTGTCATAGGTATGGCTGTGCTCACTGCTGCATAAGGTTTTAAAAATGGTGGCCATGTGCACGGAGGTTTAAAACTCATTAAGCATTCTGAGAATCAATCAGATAAAAATTGATATTTCTCTGTTGTCTAATTGTTTGTTATCTGTAGAACATGAACTCCATGAATTAGGTTTGCTCAAGGATCACTCGTTGGAGAGGCGGTATTTCCAGAATCATGGTTATGGAAGTGTGATTCAGGATGACCATATTCCATTTTTAAGAAAAGGTAACTTGTACATTTTTAGCCTATTGTATTTATTGTATTTTATGTGCTTTTGCAGCCATCTAGAAGTGTGAAGAACCATTCAATTTAACTAATTGATTAATTAAATCATTCTATTGTCTCATGAAAGTCATTCCAAACCCTTCAGGACACCTTTATATTTTTTTCCTACACCTCAAATATTTATGAAAACTCATGTTTCACTGACCTTGACTTCCCTTTCATAGAGCTAGACTATATTCTTACATTTCATGCAATTCTTGTGTTTTCTGATTAATAAGGAAGCAATATCCTTGATGTCAATGGTTGAAGTTTAAATGAACCCAAGGAATTTGCAGTAGCCTCCCAATGGGTCTCCAGCTTTTGCTCTTGCTTCCCTGTTTTTTTTGACATAGAAATGAGAGTTACCTCTTTAAAATGTAAATCAAATTATATTACTTCCCTGATTTAAAGCTTTGGTGGCTTGCCATCAAGTAGAATAAGGCCCAAAGTCTTTACCATGACCTATAAGGGCCTCCATTTTCTGACTCTTCTCCTTCTCCAATCTGTCTCCAATCACAATTGCTCCAATCCAGCCACATTTGGCTCCTCACTGTTCCTTAAGCAGACCTAGTACACTCCTACCTGAGGACTTTTGCACTTGCTAATATTGGCACCTGGGATGCTCCTCCTCAGATGTTTGCATAGTTGCTTTCTTTTTTGTTGTATTCTCTATTTAAATGTTAGCTTCTCACAGAGGCCTTTCCCTGACTTTAAATACTCCTTTCTTGACTCTGCTGTTTGCCCCTCATTCTCTATTCTCCTATCTTGTTTTATTGTTCTCTATAAGCCTATTACTTTCTAAAATTATTTTTTATATTTGTTTACTTATTTTTTTTCTCTTCTGGAATGTAAGCTCCATATGAGTGGAGGTTGGCCTTTTTTTCACTGCTGAAACGTCAACCTCTGGAATAAACTGGTACATACATAGTAGGTATTTTATACTTACTTATTGAATTAATTAACATTTGTTTAATGAATGAATGACTTTGGATCACAAGGGTAAGAAATAAGATAGTACACAGACACTGATGGATTATGAGCTGTCTTTATATGGTACAGAGCTTCTGTTCAAGTCTTTTACTTGAGGAATGACACTTTCTAGTTTACTCACTGGAAATATGCACTTAATTACAAATCAGCTCTTTCTTATTAGGTGTTCCAATTTTGCATCTGATATCGTCTCCTTTCCCTGAAGTCTGGCACACCATGGATGACAATGAAGAAAATTTGGATGAAACAACCATTGACAATCTAAACAAAATCATACAAGTCTTTGTGTTAGAATATCTGCATTTGTAATATTATAATTTAATTTATAGTAATTTCAGCTAGTATCAAATTCAAAAGTCAGGGTACAGTTTAAAATAATCTTAATCCAGACAAATGCTGTGTGGAATCTTTCGTCCTATAGGTTCATTCTGTAGGTAGCTTTGAATATGTAATCAATAAATCCTAGATTTATGTCATGTCCTAAATTGCTCATTAATTTTTATCTAGAGATAAAAAGGGGAGATGTAAGGAAAATGAAAAATAAGTATCTTTGAAAAACTCCTTTATCTAAGAAACTATGAAACAAAGTCAGAGTCATATATTCAGTATATATTCTTCTAAATAGGACTTACATATAATGGTGATGTGTAGCCTAAGTTATATGATTTCTTTTTTATATTTGAGAATCTGTTACAAATCATAGATGTCATTTCAAGATTCAAGTTTCTTTGAGAAATCTTTGTAGGATTTATTTCATAGAAATTAAATCAGAATTAACTGCCATGTTGTGAATTTTTGTTTTATATATAAATGAAACATTTTATAATTTATAGTTCAATTTTCATAAAGTTTTACAAATTAAAATTTTTATTTAAAAAATAATATAGTCATTAAAGAAAATGAATAAAAGAAGAAAACTATAATGCTATTATATTAACAGAATCATCATTCAATCTTTAGTTCTTCACACATTTTCAATTCAGATTTTTAAGATGTTATGATCAAACTATTTCTACAAAATTTGTGGCCTTATTTTCTGTTAAATTATGTAAAATTACCAAAACATTTATTTGCTGTTTTGATCTTGGGTTTAGAAGAAGATAGAAAAAGACTGCATTATTAAGGCAACTCAGCAGTAGCACAGTACCGTATTTTCCGACGCATAAGACGACCCCCTAATTTTACAGTTAAAACATAGGTTTAGGCCTATATTCACTGTATAAGACTACCCCCCACTTCCGAGGCAACACCAGTTCTTTTTTTAATTAAATTTTTAATGAATGATATTTTTCGAACATACCGTACTATACCGCACATTGATACGATAAATGGAAGGTCTCTTCACAAATGGCAATGCCATGAACTTGACCGAGAAACAAGAAATCCAAAAGAGAACATTAACAATGATGGCATGTGTCCTGATCCAGCAGCTTTGGCTACACAGAACGTTCCTGTGCTGCAACTGTATGTACCACGGTGAGCCAATCACAACAAGCAAAGGTTCAAAGGTTATAATAGACCGCCTCTCTGACTCTGGCCAATCTGAGCAGGCTTTTTACTAGAACACAGTGTAGCTTCGGGTACAGAACATGTATAAT
>PVKE010028363.1:0-20972 GCA_004027555.1 Craseonycteris thonglongyai | reverse complement strand
ACCTGGGAGCCGCCTCCAGCGCACCTGACAGCTCCACCTGCTCTGGGGAGAGGGTCCCAGGGCACCTGCTCCAGGGAGACCTTGAACCTCAGGGAGAATTCCAGACCCGGGGGCCTGAGGGTCAGGGAGCAGCAACTGCAGGCTGCTCGTCTTCCCTGCACGTTCTTCTCCTCCAGCTTGTGCTTCAGGGCCCAGCTTGCGCCCCCGCCTCCAGGAAGCCGACTGGCTGGGGCCCTGAGACAGGCGAGTGAGGATGCAGGCCTGACCCCCGCTGGGACAGACCCTGGTGAGCACCAGAGGGACAATGGCCTCTAGTGTCCCTGTGGCTGCTGCTTTTCCAGAATTTTCCCCATTCTGGTCTCGCTCAGCCGGGTCACAGAGCCTTGGCCGGGGTCAAACTCCCCCTCACGGCCGCCAATTCATTTCAGCTTGTCTTCATGTTTTTTAACAGCTTGCTAATCGATAGGGACTGGGCCGCTGGTGAGTCTCAAAGTGAAGGGTGAAGAACTGAAATGCTGCCCTCTGGTTAGTGCTTTAGTACGTCCCACGCTTACTGCCTGTTGTGTGGAGTTCACTACCTGGTGCCTAATGTAGCGCTTGTGAATCTACACGATGCCCTTGAGGTCCACTCACGGTTCATTAACACACTAAATGGCCGGGTGTGCTTCCTGTGGAGGAGGCGTGTGCCCCGCCCTCTGGGCTGGAGGAGGGAGTGACTGACAGGTGACACTTCCCTCCTGCCTTGCCCCCCCCCCCCAAGCCTCCCGACACACAAAGAACAGCACACTCAGTCCCTTCCACGGGACACGGGCCCTGGCCCCTGTGCTGGCCCAGCGGCAGCTTCATCGCCGGCCCTGCCTTGCGGAGAGGATGGGAATGGCTCTCTGCTAAAACCCGTGTCTGGATGAGCCCCTGGCAGAGGAATTAACTCGTGTTCACACAGAAAATCTCCTGCAGACTCGTCTTCTGACATTTATTCTGGAAACTGGAACATGCAGATAAGGCAGCGCCTGACGCTGGAACCACAGAATAAATTTGCATTCTCTAAGCCACCGAGAGCTGCATATCCATCCACTTCGTGAGCCAGGAAGAGGAGAAAATTCACACTAAACGGATGGGAAGTTCTGGCAGGTGCATCTCCAGTAGCACAGGCCACCACACTGGAACCCAGCTTCTTAGGATCTAACAGTCCTCAAATCCTAGAATCTTAAATTCCTAGGTCCTCACTTAATAGACTCTTAAAACTATAAAAGCTTGAGTCAGGATCCCAGGATCTTAGATTCTCAAGTCTTAAACTTTTTACCGGGAACCTTA
This sequence comes from Craseonycteris thonglongyai, assembly GCA_004027555.1. Lineage (NCBI taxonomy): Eukaryota > Metazoa > Chordata > Mammalia > Chiroptera > Craseonycteridae > Craseonycteris > Craseonycteris thonglongyai. The sequence goes on along the minus strand of PVKE010028363.1, from coordinate 19,658 downwards.
AAACCACAAAATGTTGGGTTAGAATTATAGAAAATGAGGGGAAGCCAGGATGACTTAGTGGGTTGAGCACTCACTTTGCAACTCTGAGGACCAAGGATCAAATCCCAGCCCCTGCCTGTGTGGACCCATATGCTGAACTGGGATGTGCTTCCCATGCGGGAGGCCCCCAGCCCACTTCCCACCCAGCACAGCCCCTGCCCACCTGTGTGGGACAAAAACCATGTTGAAAACTGATGACATACAACTATGGAGACTGTTCTGGGCCCTCTCCCTTCTCTCTCTCTCTCTCTCTCTCTCTCTGTCTCTGCCTCTCTCTGTCTCTGTCTCTCTCTAACAAAAAAGAATTGTAGGAGATGAACCTCATGTCAGAGCACAGGATCACAGGATTTCTGGGACTGTAACCACTCACTTGCTCAGAGACCACACCCACCACTGAGTTCGCTCCCTGATGTTCCCACAGTGGCTTCCAGGCCTCAGATCTTGCTTCAGTGTCACCTCTTCCAGGAAGCCCTCCCTGACCAGAGCCCCCATCACAGTCTCTTGTGACTCCATCTGCGTGGCTTTGTCAGTCCTGACACAGGTGTCACTTTACATTTATTTTCATGGTATATAACAGAGTTTGTCTCTGCCACATCCCAGGCTGTGATCCCCACAGAGGTGGGCGTGGTCTGCTTTGCTCATCGCTGGATCTCTAGCAGAGCCTGGCACAGAGCCGATGCTCAACCAATATCTGTCCAAGGAACAACTATATTAATGAATGGTTTGAGTGAATGGATGGATGGACAGATGGAGGGACGGATGCTTGGCTGGATGGCTGCCAAAGCCTATGCTCATCCTGTAGTACGTGAAACTCCCCCACCCCCAACTGCAACCTGCCTGCCCAACAGGCTGGGAGGCCTATGCGCCTCTCTGGCCCTCGGTCTCTTCTGTAAACAGAATGTGAAGCTGTCAGAAGACCATGGTGAGTGTTGAAAGCAGGGACGTCAGTCGTGGGCCACATGGGAGCCGGCATGGACTGGGCCAGCTGCGTCGTTTGGAGAAAGGACTTCTGTCTTCGAGCCTAGAGACCTTTTTTGGCTTCTGAATGTCCAGTGGGACAGGAAGAGCAGTCAAGTCAGAGCAGCCTATGCCTGGATTCCGCCCCAGCCTGGCCTCGCTGCGCACCTTGGGCGAGTCACTCAGTGCCCCTTCCTGACCCTCTGTCTCCTCTTCTACAAGACAGAGAAAATTACACTTGCTCCTGAACGACCACCAGGAGGTCGGATCTAAATGCAATTCTTCCAGGATCCACTGTGCGCAACACAGGAGAGAGCCCGCAAAGTGCGTCAGGGGAGGATTGTCCTTGTCCTGCTGTGTGAGAGGCCCGATGGATATGAGGAGAAGGGGCCCCAGCTGGAAGCAAGCACTTCACTACTGAACAAGTTTTCATAAAATTGATTGCACTGCCTGTTCTCTGCATTTTTTAATTGCAAAACCAATTAGCTTTTGGGCAACGGGGAGGGAAGGCGGAGCTGGGATTGGCTTTGCAAACTACCTTTTGTGGTGGCTGCAGCAGGAAGCCAAGGCACGTGGTCATGGAGGGTGGCCGTGGCAAGGGTGCTGTCCCATCCACAGGGCAGGGAGACCTCCTGAGACTCAGGAGAGCCTGGGGCTGGGCAGCCCTGCCCCTGTCCCCACCCCACCCCCACAGCAGGCAGGGGGAGCCCGGGCTGGAGCCTCCTAGAGCAGGAGAGCTGAGCAGCCAGGGGTCAGTAAAGGAGTAGACGCCCACCCCACCCCCGGGGTGGCCAGAAGTGGCCCAGCATCAACTGCCCCTCCCGCAGGGCCCCTGGCTCTTTCCTCATCGGACTGGGGTAGATTTCCTTGAACAAAGTCAGCTCCATTAGGCTTAGCTGCCTGTTCACTGCCGTGCCCCCAGGCCTGGCTCATACGTAATATGTGTCAACACGAATGATGGCTAAGTGAAGTATGTTCTTTTTTTCTTTTTGAACTGAACTGGGGGCCTCACCGCATTCGGGAAGCACACCCCAGTTCAGCATGTGGGTCCACCTGGGCCCGAGCCGGGATTTGATCCTCGGTCCCCGGGGCTTCAAAGCAAGCACTTAATCCGCTGAGCCATCCCGGCTTCCCCAAAGTGAAGTATTAAAGGAGGGAAATTAAGCTTCTTGGAAGGAAGACTTTGTGGTCAAGTTGATCTTGATGGGGGCAGTCTCAGGAGGAGAGAGACCTTGCTCTGTCATTGTGTTATGAAGGACCTTGGGAGATCCACTGAAGATTAGGTGGACGAGATCCAGGGGTTGTCACTGGGGGTGTGGGGGGGATATGTTGGTATTTCTGACCTTTAGCCTTTCCCACTAATGGCCTTTCTTTCCTCCTCCTTTGCTCAGAGATTCTGGATGCCTCTCTCTCTTTCTCTCTGGGAGGAAGGGTTTTTTTTTTTTAATCAGTCAAACCCAAGTTCAAATCCACCTGCCACCACTAACTAGCTGGAAACACTGGAAACAAAGAGCTTGTCTCTCTGTGTCTCAGTTGTGTCATTTGTAAAATGGGACTAATAACTCTATTAGCTTCTGTGGGCTCTGGAGAATGGGTAGGAGAGAGTGGTTGGTCAAGGAACACACACACACTCATGGGAGAGGTGAGAGTGTGGGTGCAGAGTCGTCTGATCTGGGTCCAAGCTCCACCTCCCCATGTACGTGTACCCTGACCCAGAAACACCACCTCCCCTTCTTACAGTACCTGTGAAGTGCGGTTAATGATTCCGCCTCAGCGAGGTGACAGGAGGTAGCAGGAACTGAAACGCCCACACCTCCTGCAAAGCTCTGTGTTCTCCTTTCACAACCAGTGGAAGAACCTTGAACCCAGAGACCAGGTGCCCCAGCCTCAGCCCTGCCTCAGTGTCCCCAGTTTAGCAAATATGAGGACAGCCAGGCCTGCGTTGGAATCCTGGCTCAGTGTCTTAGCTTTGTGACTCGGGACCTCTCACTTAGCCTCTCTGTGCCTCACTTTCCTCTCTGTAAAATGCGTAGCAGCGCAGCGCAGGCGTGCTGTGCAGTGGTGTGTGTACACGGCAGAGCTCAGCCAACCAAGAGGGGGCCGGGCCTCCTCCCCATCTCCGCCCCCCGCCCCCTTTCCTCTTCCTCCTCCCCCCACCTTCCCCTCCTTCTTATCTTTCGCTCTGCACATATTGAATTTTATGTAATCTGGATAGTACAATTTATTCAGCTATTCGGGTGTTTTTTTTTTAACTCACTATACATTATCAGCATTTTCCCACATCACTAAAATTCCTCAAAAGCATGATGCTGATAGCTTTGTAATTGTTCCTCATTCAGATGCTTCATCATTGATGTCACATCCTCGCCTGGCAGATCCTTAGAGGACTGCAGGCCTTTCATACACATGAGGCTGTGACAAACGTTTCAGGCCCCATGAGCCTGAGTCCCTGACCGCGTCCTGAGGACAGATTCCTGCCGGCGGGATCAGGGCATTGGGAGCAGCGATGTCTCTCAGCCTCAGGGTCTTTATCACTCAGTCTCTCTCCTACAAGTTGCCCGGATGGACACCCCTCAGTGGCCCGAGAAGGTGCCTGTCTCACCTCCCACAGCCCTGGCCTGTGGCCCCTGCTCCCCAGCTGTGTGACCATCACACCAGGTTCCTGTGTCCTAAAGCCTCAGGACAAGGACGAGAAGCAGCCTGGGGCAGCGGCTCAGGCGAGAAGGCAGAGGCCCCACGCCCACCCCACTGGCCCTCGCCTGCCAGGTGCCATGGCGCGGCCCTCTTCCTTCTCTGGGTCTCCGTTGGCCCCCCCCCCCCATTGCAATCGCGCCCCAGCTGGTCTCCTCCTCCAGCCATCCAGCACCCAGACCAGGTCCTGACACCCAGGAGGCGCTGAGCAAATGCGCTGGAGCCTGAACCAGCAGAACGCTCTTAAACACACGCGTGCACGCGCGCACACGTGCCATCACTCATATTGGGCGACATTCTTCCCTTCTCGGCTTGTGCTCCCCCATCACTTATATCTCTTTCTCCTTGAGCACTGCTTTGAGAACCAAGACACCGACTCCACCTCCTTATCTGTAAAATGGGGCTGCTGATAACACCCTCATTCCGCTGAAGATAGTGCTGAATGGTGGTTGAGAACAGCCTCTGCAGCCAGACTGCTAGGGTTTCATAGTTCCTGAATCTCTCTATGTCTCAGTTTCCCCTGCGTAAAATCGGGCTCACCTACCTCAGAGGGTCACTGTAGGGATGAACGAAAGCACTGCAGATACAGTGTGAGTGTGGGACCCGCAGAGAAGAGCACTGTCCACGTGAGTCTGAGACGCTGAGTCCTACTACAGGCGGAGGGGAGACCTCCGCGTGCTCTACTACAGGGCCCCACTTCTACTGGGAAGGAAGGGCCCGCCTGTCTGCCCCCCGCAGGTTACATGGGCTCACGGGCTGGGTCTCTGGGACGGGCAGTGGCACTCGGGCTGGAGCGTGGAATCCTCAGGGAACTCCAGGCATCACAGGGGGGCCTGTGTTCACGGTGGGCCCCGGGGGCCGCCCGGCTCACCCTATCTCTTCATGGAAGACAGATGCCCTAGACAGCCACCTGGACCTAGGCTGGCTTTGTTGTGTGACACCCAGGAGGTCTGGGCTTGTCACTGTGGCAGAGCCCTGCTTATCCTGACTGTTCCCTAGGAGCCAAGCGGGGACATTGGTGTGTGAATTGGCCCCAGTGGGAAACTATTGGCCCCTGCAGGACCGCAGTGGTTCTATCGTTCTTAAGTTGGCCGTAAGGATTTATGGGGCGGATGTAGCTCGAAACACATTAGCAGTGTTAATTGGGTTCATGGTTGGCCTGGACGACCAGGGGGTCTCCATCCAGAAGAACCACCCCCCAGTCTCCAGTGTGCTGCTCTCTCTGCTGGATCCCCGGGGGTCTGCAGCCCACCTGCTCCCCCCACCCCTCCCCTCTCTCTCCCACTTAACAAACAGCTTCACTTAAGAAGCCATCTGGGTTTGTAGAATAAGATTTCAGGGAGAGGAGCCAAGAACTGAAAGGCACAGCCCTGAGGGTTCCAATCGCATTAGGCCCCACGCCTTTGCCGGCTGGAGGCTTGTGCTTCTGTATTATAAATGCTCCCTCGTCCCACCGCCCAGGGGCCTGCCCCCCGTCCCCTTGTGTCTGTGCCCCACTCCCCACCGCCCCACCTCAGAGTAAACTGCCCTCTCTCTCACCAGGAGGGGCTGCCACCGGGGCTTCCCTCAGCTGAGACTCTCCTCCCCTGTGCCATTGCTGGCCCACCTCGGGGAGCTGCCCTTCTCCCTGGATGAAGATGTATCTTCTCCTGCGGGGTCTCCCAAGGCAGCTGTGGGGACAATGTGGGGCGGGGGGGGGTGCCTGGTCATGGAGAGAAGAGGCCACAGTTGGGATAGATGGGCCTTGTCCCGGAAGCCACTCTGAGCAGTGTCTCCCGGTGAGTGAGCGCCATTCACCCCCCGCCGGCTGCAGGTCCCGCAGGACACGTGGCCCCAGGAAGTCCTCTCCCTGAGGGGACTCACCCCCTCTCTGTTTAATTGTGCGTTTCATAAACATCTGCCCCGTGCTGGGCGCAGGACTAGGTGCCTGGATGACAGGAAACAGAGACCCCGCAGTGTAGAGCTCACTCTGCAGTCACACAAACACCTGCGTGTTGGGCACGCGACCTGTGACACATTCCACCTCCAGGAGGTTAAACTGTGCCTGTGTGATGGTGACTCAGGCCAGCAGGTCGTTCCCTCCCTTCTTCCCCCTCCCCCTGCCCTCGGCTGGAGGCAGGTGAGAGCAGAGAGCAAGGTGGTTGATGAAGGATGTATAGGCTGACCAGATGTCCCGTTGTAAATGGGACAGAAAACAACGGCACTGCCCATTTCACACGGTACGTGCAGTCAGCCCACTGACGCCTCGAATTTAGCCCCCGAGACCAGGCCAGACTTGTCTAGCCCGCGCCCGTGGGCCGCGTGCGGCCCCGCACAAATTTGTAAACTTCCTTAAAACATTATGAGATTGTTTTGCAATCTTTGCTTTTTTGTTTTTTGGCTTTTTTTTTTTAGCTTATCAGCTAACATTAGTGTGAGTGTATTTTATGTGTGGCCCAAGACAATTCTTCTTCCAACAAAGCCCAGGGAAGCCAAAAGATTGGACACCCCTGGTCTAGGCTGACCACACGTACCTTTGGAAACGGGACAGTACCATTGTTTTCTGTCCTGTTTAAATAGAAATGGGACAGTACCATTGTTTTCTGTCCTGTTTAAAACAGTGCACCTGGCCTATTAAGGACAGATCCTTTTCTCATGGAGACGGGGTGGGGCTGAGCGCCTAGAAATGCCCTCATCTGCCGCTAAATCCCCCCTGCTCCCCTCACTAGTGGGGCCCTTCCAGAGGCCCTGAGAAGGCCTGCAGGTGAGGGGGACGGTTTCCCCCTTGGGCCACCAGTAGCTGTCTGGTTGGGCAAAGGCATGGAGGCCTGGGGGTGACAGCTGCTTGTGCCCTGCCCCGTGGGGATGGGACACCCAGTGCCACCGTGTAAGTGCTCAGCTGCCGTGAGCTGGGATGAGAAGAGCAAGTGGGGGCAGGCCCTCTCAGTCTTGTCAGGGGGGCCCCAAAGCCCTGCACTGAGCTCAGGTTGTCTCCCTGTTCTAATTAACATCACCGAGCATTAAACTCTACACCCGGCATGAGCACGCTCCCCAGAGAGCATTCCGGCTCCAATGCTGATTAAATATGAAACGGTTCCTGTCCTCTGAGTCGAAAGAGGGGAGGCACAAGGCAGAGATGGAAGCTGTAATTACCAGCTGATTATGCAGTGTGAGTTATTAACAGATCAAATAAAATGAAAACCAACATCTTCCAAATAAAAACAATTAACAACACTCACTGTTAGTTCTGCTCTACTTAAAGGGATATGAGCGGCTTGTTTTTCCCTTCCCATTCTTATCCTTAGTTCCAGGTACTCATCCAGGTCATTTCCTAAGTCCCTACTCTGTGCCTGCAGATACTCGGTATAGGGACGAGAAATAAACGAGTCAGGCCAGGTGCCCGCCTCCTCGGGCCCACAGTGCCGAGGGGGACATGGCACACACATCAACAGCTCGGGATGTCGCTGTATGGCGTGCACGCACAGGAGGCTACGTGGGGCGATGGCGAGGGGGACTAACTCGGAAGGGGGAATCTTGGGAGCTGATATTTGAGCTGAGACTTGAAGAAGCTGATCTGTCACTGGTGGAGGGATGATCCTTCCCCCATGGCTGGGTGTTCAAGGAAAGAGCAGGAGCCATGACACCACGTGGCTCCTGGAATGTGGGTCACAGGCCTGCCTACTTGTCTTTGCGAGGAGGAAGGGGACAGGACTCCTCTCGCTGAGGGGCTGGAGGTTGGGGGTACCTGTTAACTTCTGTCCCACAGAACCAAGGTCAGGTGAAAGGCAGGGTGGTGGGGCGGAATGTGGGTCAGTGTAGAGCAGGGTGTGGGGTGACCATTAAGATGACTGGATAAAGAAGATGTGGTACATCTACACAATGGAATACCACTCAGCGCTAAGAAAAGATGAAATACAGTCATTTGTGACAACATGGATGCACCTTGAAACCATCTTATTAAGCGAAATAAGTCAGACTGAAAGAATCAGGAAACATATGACCTCACTTATAGGTGGAATATAAAACTGAAAGGAACAAAGAAACACAGACTTATGGACACACTCAATAGTTGGGTGACTACCTGACAGAAGGGGAGGAGGGGGAGGGAAAATGGAGGGTGGGGGGTGGGAGTGGGCACCGGGTATATGGTGATGGAAGGAGAGCTGATTCGCGGTGGTGAGCACATCATGCGATGCATAGGTGATGTGATGTGGACTTGCACACCTGGAAACTATCTAATTGTTACCAACCACTGTCACCCCAATAAATTTAACAATAAAAATAAAAGATAGAAAACGGTAGAGGCAGCAGGGGCTGAGCCCTCAGGGACCTTGGGAGCCACGTGGCTGAGTTTGGCCTTGAGCCTGAATGTCCTGGGGAACCCGGGGGACAGGAAGCCGTGGGGAGACCGGGTGGGATGTACACTTTAGAAAGCTCCTGAGGCTGCGGGGTGGAGGGTGAGCTCCACGCAGGAGAGATGGGGCCAGGAAGAGGCCGGAGGCTGCTGCACTCACCCAGGCCAGACGCAGTGCAGCTGGGGCCGAGGCAGCAGCCGCTAGGCAGGGGCAAAGCGTCTTGCCTGGAGACATAGCCGAGGGGAGGCTGAGGAGGGAAGATGAGGTTATCACTAGACGTGCATGTGAGGGAGGGGACAGTGGAGCACGTGATGACCGGCCAGGCCACAGACAGGGCCATTTGGAAGCCCCTTCACTAGCGAGCGCACCGTTTATCTCTGGATGGGGGGAACCAGAATCCAGCCATCCTCCTCGCTCGTCCCAGGCCGCCCTGCGAGGGTTCCAGCAGGCCGTCCTGAGGAATCCCGAGCTGCACAATGACGGAAGCTTGGAAGCTGCCTGGGCCCCTTCTCTTCCTTCCACCTCACACAGCAAAGGAAACATTGCTTTGAAAATGAGAGTTTGGCTTGAAGTAAACAGATTTGTAGTGCGGATGTGCGGGCACTTTATTAATTATGGGTCCTCAATCCACTTTTAAACCCAGGCCTTTTATTTAGATTTATAAGACTAGTTATTATGCATTAAGTGCAGAAAATGCCAAGTGCTTTTCATGGGCAATACTTACTGAAGTATAAAAAGGAAAATAAGGAAAATCGAATGCCCTTGGGTTTCACAGAGCTGACAGAGGAGTCTTGGGGGGCAGGGTGGGGGGAGTCACCTCAGCTCACAGGGCATTCTCAGCTCCCTGGGCTGTCATGTTGTCCTCCCCACGCTGTTCATTTAAATAAAAGCAGACGTCACACCACAACTGAGACACACACCTGCCCATCAAGGACGGTGTTGTCTGGGACTGTCTATACCAATTGTACAGTGAAGGACAAAGGGGGGGTGCAGAGGGGAGGAGCACTGGATGGAGAGTCCAGTGGGAGGAGCACTGGATGAGGAGTCTGCTGGGAGGAGCTGAGCCCTGTGGGAGCACAGAGGAAGGGGAGGGGGGTGCTTCTGGCGGGAACAGCTTCCAGGCAGAGGAAGCCGATCTCTGTCACTGCCAGGCTGGGGATCTTGTGAGGGTCCCCTCTGGAAAATCAAGGGGCCGGAGTGGATGACGACTGAAGCCCAGGTTCTCAGGCTCCCCCAAATCCCGTTCCTGGGAGCGCGGCAGCTCGTCTCATCAACTGGACCATGAATGCCCCAGCCTAGAGCCGGCCTCCACTGCCCTCGCTGTCCTTCCGGCACACGGCCTGGGGGCTTAGGAGACTGGATTCAGGAAGTGCCTGCCATGGGCCTTAAAAGAGCTGAAGGAACAAAGGAGAAGGCAGACAGTCCGGAGCCGATCAGAAGCTTCAAGGAGCTGCTACCATCCTAGGAATGGAGTGCTGTGAGCAGAGCTGAGACTGCACTTCCTGCTGGCTGGGGGAGGGGAGCTCTGCCCTTGCTGTTGCCATCAGGGACCTCACAGCTGCCAGGGTCACCCAAGTCCTCTGTGCTGCCACTGGAGTCACCAAAGAAGATGGAACTTCTTCCTTCTGGATAAGCCAGAAAACGAGAGAGAAAGAACACCAATAGCACCTCCCTTCTAGCACCTTCCAATCTTCTTCTGCAGCTTCCTGTTGGCCATAGGTAACCATGAGCCAGGTGACAAGGGAGCCAGACACAGATGACATAACTTGTGTTAGCTGCAGGGGTCCAGAGGACACAGGAGAGCAGGAATGGGGGAAGAGAATTTGCAGGTAGACAAGGTTCATAGCTGGGACGTTTAGAACAAAAATCAGTACGTTTGAAGACTGGCTCTGTGACTGTCTAGCTGTGTGACCTTGAGCAGAAACGTCGCCTCTCTGAGATGAGTTTCCCCAGGAATAAGTTGAGTGATGGTAACATCCACTTCTCAGATTGTCATGAGGATTAAATGAGATGAGTTGTGTGGGAGTACCTAACTATATGACCCGCCTTTACTCAACGACCGTGAACAAGTAAGTGCCTGGGCCTCTCTGAGGCTGTTTTCTCATCTGTTACAGGAACCAAGTTGGACTGGAGGCTCCCTAAGGTCCTTCCTGATGTGAAGAGCTGTAGGGCTGCAAGTCACCCTTAAGTGAAATGAGTAGATGGGACCAGCCTGAGGTGGAGGGCGGGTCTGGCTGCTGGGAAGGAGCTCAGGGGAAACCAAGGAGTAGGAAGAGAGGCTCTGAGTATGTCTGAGTGTTCTGGGCTGCGTGCTTTACTGGAGAGTGTGTTCAAATGACAAACAGATTATACTTCAGTGGCCTTAATGCGTCTTAACAATTCTTGGCTAATGTTGCCCTTGGCAGTAACAAGCAGGTCTCTATTCCCTTTGATACGCTTGCTCTTTCAGTGCTGCTCAGATAACAAGAGGCTGCCTGGGGCAGGGTGTTCTGCACCCTGTGGAGGGGTAGCAACAAATCCTCGGATGAAAGCCATTGTGAAGGTTAGATTTGTAAGCTCTGGAGCCTTCCAGAGGCCACACACCTGTGCTTCTGGAGTCTGCCTTTCTGGGTTGAGATCATGAACTGAGACCTGTTGGGACTCAATTTTAGGGGCTAGTTGGGTGATTAAGAGCCGGATGGTTAAGAATACTGGGGCTTTTGAGCCAGGCAGGCATAGATTTGAGGTTCTGCTTTGCCACCTGGTGACTAATGGCATTTATTGACTTCTCTGAGACTCAACTTTCTTATTTGTTCAACTGGAGGAATAGATATTGCTTGTGTCCATTCAGTATCTCCTCCAGGACTGACTCCACCTCGTTTTTAAGGAACTATCTCCTCCACTCTCCAGGCCACACCTCCTGAGATGGGAGGAGAAGGCCAGGCTGAATCAAGCACAGATAGGCCCAAGGAGCGCTCAGGTGACTGAGCGGATTCTTTGCTGCGATGACATTTGTGGCTATGGGAGAGAGCAGCTCACTCTTCTCTAGTCACCAAGTGGGCCATGCAAGCTTGGAGTTGCCAAGGGTATGATTTGCAGTTCTCCTCCACCTGCTGTCTGATGAAGAAGTGCAGCCACACAGGGGGAGAGTAGCCCCCACAGAGAAAGAAGTCCAATGCGCAACAGCAGAGAGAGAGAGACCTAACTGAAGCCCCTGAACACAGCTCCACCTAAAGCTCTTTGCCCCCACTTTCCCCACTTCTATGAGCCTCCCAGCTTCCTATTTGGTTAAGCCAGTTTGAGTGCCTGGAATTTTCAACCAAAATAATTCCAACTAACACATCTACTTCTGTGATATATTGTCAAGATTAAGTGAGACGATTTTAATAAAGGACTTAAGAGAGTACATAGTGCACATGCTCAGTAAACGTTAGCTTTGACTAGTGCCACTCTTATAGCTGTTTTTCTATTTGTCTCATCTCTGGCCAGTGAGTCCCTACGACACATGACATTTGTGCCTACTGTTGCTTCGGCCCCAGACACTCTTCCCAGCTCTTCACATGGCTTCTTTTCATCCTGCGGCTCTTAGCACACGTGTCTTCTCCTCTGAAGGACTTGCCCTGCTCACCCAAATTTGGCCCCTCCTCACTCTCTAGGGAACTTCCCAGCATATTTCATTCTTCTGAGGACCCACGACTTATTCCTTAGTGCTTTGTTCCTTGTCTGTGTCCCCAACTAGACTGGGAGCTCCAGGAGGGCAGGAACCACGTGAATCTTGTCATTTCCATGTGCCCTGTGCTAAGCACAATGCCTGACACATGCTACGCACTTGTATCAGACACACATCGTTACGTTACAAGCCACTCCAGAAACCACTGTTTAAAACAACAAGAATTGACTCGTCTGTGTCTCGCAGTTTGGCTGGCGATCAGGTACTTGAGACAGGACTTGGCTGGACGGATACGCTTCAAGCTGCGTCTGTCTGGCTGGGCTTACCTCCTGGCTACGTACTGGACTCAGACCTGCCCGCATGTTGCTAAGCCAGTGCTCATGGAAACTCCACAGCAGCACCAGCCGATCTAAGCCGGGGCCCCCGCAGATGCTTGAACCCTCTCCTGACCCTGAACCAGCTGCCATCCCGACACGCATGATAGCCAGGCTCAGCCCCATCACGTCCCACCATCCACCGCCTCCCCAAGCACTGGGCCTGCACGTAGTGGGCCTGCAGAAAGCACTGCCAGGGCATCCTGGTCTGCTGAGTTCTCAGGTGATGGGGGCGGCCTGAGTCAGAGGGAGTCCAGGAGCTGAGAAGCTTCTTGGGAGTCGCCTGGGTCAGAGCTCAGCTCCCAGCTCCCCTCTCTCCTGCGATGGGAGGAGGGAGCAGGCATGGCACTCTGCTCATTTCCAGGTGAACCCTGCTCTTTCGTGGGTGGCGCTTTTTCTTTGGGTGCATTCTTTGGCTTCTCTCCCTTCCCTGCGCCATGCTTCGTGCCCTCTCGGGTGCTCCCTGCAATCGCCTTCCAAACCAACCAGCAGCATTCGAGTCCTTCTGGAGTCGCTGTGGCGCCCCCAGCCTAAGACAGAAGTCTCCTCATCCCGCCCTCCCCGAGGGAGTCGAGCACTCTGATGTCTATTCAGACACTTCTTGTGACAAAGTCTCTCTCCTGTGCAGGACTGGACACCTCAAAGCTAACGATGTGTCCTTGTCACCTAGCACATTCCGCCAGCAAAAAGATGGCCCATAAATGCTTCTTAAGTGAATGAATAAGTGAACAAATAGCTGTGTCTCTAGGGTATTGAGGCCGGGTGTCTACTGCAAAGGGATGGCTGCCAAGCTGTCTGGCTCCGCCGAAGTCAGCCCTCTCTTACCACATCAAAGGGTCTATGAACGGTGCCCTCCACCAGCCGGGAGCCTCTTCACTCTGTCATCCCAGAACCCAATCATCTCCATTCAGCCCGGACATCCTCCCGCTAGAAGTCCTCGGACGCAGCAGGACGTTCTAACCACAGTTCAATAAAGAGTAAAAAACAGAGTGCGATGCCATTATCATCGGATATCATTCAACACCGCCTCCCAGAAAATGCCACTCTGGAGAGATAGATTTGTCCCAGCTGGACTCCAGGGCTCATTCAGAAGCACTCGGACCACTGCCTGTTCACAGCTGATGAGAGCAACCCCAGGAAATGGTCATTTTAACATCAATTTATGGAGCCCACAGGCCTGGCTCAGGGTTGCCAGGAGGAGGAGTGAAGTCATTGTTGGGGAACTGAAGTGACTGCTGCCCAGCTGAGATCAGCTGAGTTGCACAGGTCACACTGGGCTTTGATGTCCCAGGGGGCCCGGTAGTCTAAGCATCTGGTCCAGCCAAAGAGCATGCACCGGATAAGAAAACGGAGAGCACACACTGCGGCAGTGGCAGACCGGGGACTCCGAGCCTGAATCTCCACAGCCCCACCCATGGCACCACGGCTTCTCTGGAGAGCAGGCTGGGGGTCGATCATGCTGCCCAAAACAAACAAAGCCCTGGGCCTATTCACAGGCCGGCCTGCCGCCAGGGCGCTTCCCTTCTCTTGCTCTGCTTTCTCCTCTGCACAAGGAGGTTGATGTTTAAGATTTCTTCTCCTTCCAAAAACAGGTTACACTGGGCTCCCATTTCCTGGCTTTCCGATTTGTGTGTGACACTCTACTTCCCACAGTGCCATGAGGGTCACACCCACTTCAGATGCTCCTTGGTACAATCGTGGGAGATACACCCGGGACAGTATTGTCATGGCTCACACAGCAGCAGCCAAGTGATACTTGGAGTGGAGTCAGCGCCACATCTTCACTGCTGTCAGGAGCAAAGGGGAACTGATGTGTCCATTCCCAGATGAACCCTAGAGCCAGGGGAGTGATCAGGGGCTGGGCTGCGGTGCTTGGAGTAACTGGAAAGCTCAAAATAGCAAAAGTGTGGCCTCTGCGGTCAGAAACCCCCGACATCAAATGCTGGATCCATCACTCATTAGTGAAGTGACTGAGGGAACCTCAATTGTTCTGAACCTCAGTTTCCACACCTATAAAATGGGAAGTGGCAACGGCACCTCTCTCGTAGGGGTGATGGTGGCAAAGTCCTTAGCCACACCTGGCCCAGGTCACATCTTGTAGTGGCAGTGACAGCAGCAGGAGTCGTCACTGCAAATTTACAAAGTGATGTGTTCTTTAAGGAGGGGATGCAGAATCCAGCCCACTGCCTGTGGGGAGGAGGAGAAAGGCTTGTGTTTGGGGAGGAGGAAATGGGTTGGCCTGAGCTGAACAGAATCTGAAGAGGCACAGAGATCCAGATCATGCACATGAAGGCGTGCAGTTAACTTTTGATCATGTTAATGATAGCAGGAATTATTCATATCAGGCCAATTGCAATTATACTAGTGAGAAGAACAGTTATGAATTCATGTTCTAATGGTGGCTATAATGAGTATTGTAATAAGAAGCTGAAGGCAAATTTTCTCTCACAGATCAATCAAGAAGCAATATAAATGGAGAGCTATGAATGAATCCCTGTCCTGTGCACAATTGCAAAATAAATGGGTGCGAATGTTAGAGCGATGGAAGAAGGATTTCACATGGCTGAGCCTGACTGATATTCAGTATCAAGTGGGGCTCAAAAAATGAAATGATGTTCCCCAAAATTCTACAGAGTGAGTAGTGGAACCCCGACCCCAAATCTGTTCTGACACCAAAACTCTATCAATTTGTTAAAGTGGACCAGCTCTGACTTTGTCTATGATTGTTGCTGACCTGCCCAGCAAGACTGGGGACCGTAATGGTTCGAAAAAGAGGGGTGTGGACATTCTGGGTTGGGGAGGTTCCCTTCAATGCTGATGGCTCTATAGGATATATAGCCAGAATTCTGGTTTGAAAGCTAGAAGGTAATTTTATCTTTAAAATGGAGGGAAAACCCACATACAAGTATACTGTCATATCAAAGTTATAAAGTTCTTATAATAGTGGAAAGATCATTACTGGAAGGGTCCTTAGAGATCATAAGGTGCAGATAAAGGTAAAGAAACTGAGGGCAAGAAGGGGAAGGTGACTTGGCCAAGATCATGGGACGAGCAAATGGTAGAATTCAAGGACTAGATCCATACTTCTCTGAACTTCCCCCAGTCCTTTCCCCACCATGGCTTAATAAGTCCTTCCTCCCAAGGATAACATCCTCTGGACATTGGTAAATACGTGGTGGCCTAGCTAACATACTGAGTAGATGCAATAAGCCAGACCACATGACCTAGCCTGACCTGGGCTTCCCACGTCTTGACTCCATTAGCCAGAAGATAGCTGATCATCCTGGACTTAAACAGTGCAGACGCCCACCAGCCCTTCTCGTGATACGGGCGACGGCTCTCCGTGGTGCTGAAACAGGCTTAGCATTTCAGCAGATGAGTTCTGAGCCTAAATTCCCTCCTCTGTGCCACCCTGCCAGTGGGGAATGGAGAGTAGAGGAACTGAGAACTACTGAGGACTGGGGAGCAGATATTTTTAAGTCAACATTTATTATTACTTTATAATTTATAGGCAACAGAATTTGACACATTTTCAGTGTGCAGCTCAATGACTTTTGACCAACCCATACACATATGGATTACACGATCCCAATAAGATATGGAAAATTATCCAATATCCTTTGTCTATCAATCTCTTGACACCTCTCCCTGTTCAGTATTGTAAGATATGATGGGATG
The DNA here is from genome assembly GCA_004027555.1 of Craseonycteris thonglongyai. NCBI lineage: Eukaryota > Metazoa > Chordata > Mammalia > Chiroptera > Craseonycteridae > Craseonycteris > Craseonycteris thonglongyai. Next base: position 3,936 of record PVKE010028363.1, on the reverse strand, counting down.
GAATGGGCAGAAGGGATTGTGAAACATGGGTGGGGAACATGAGGGTCAGAGATGTCTTTCTGAGGAGAATGAGCTGTAGCCCAATGTGAGTGTTCGTCGAAGAGATGGCAGACAAGAAAACTCCAGATTTGTGCTTTGGGTTGACATCACTTATGTCTTTAATTATTTTTAGTACCGTGGCTTAGGAGGCTAAGAATAATTCTTTACTTCTCTAAAATCACATCTCACTTAGATGCTATTAGTCTCAAGCCATCCAAGCTGACAACTTTGTTTATGAAAATAATAGTCAACCTTTTGTTGTTGTTGTTGTTGTTACAAGATCCATAATTTTGTTCTTCAGTGGTTACACCAATGAGGAAAGGGGCTGAAACAATCCCATCTACCCTCCACTTGGGAACAGGAGGATTGAGCTGGCGTGTGGAAAAGCGGAGTAGTTCACATCTGCTACAGAGACTCTAAAATGCTTTTGGAAAAACAGATGTGAAGTGGTTCCTAAGAAATTCAGAAGAAGGGTTCAGGATACATAAGTACACATATACATACATCAGCGCATGCACATAGAAGCACATTCACATAGTTACCTACCTGCAGACACACATTCCCACATTCACATATGGGCACACACACAGAGATACACATACACTTTCTTCATATCACACCAAATGAATGAACAGATGAAGAAGTTCATGATACAGGCAAACTCCCCCAGCTCAGTAAACTGTTAGCTCCAGGTAGGAGTAAATAAATCATAGGGACTCAATAAAGTCATTAATTTTGATGTTCAGAGCTACTTCTACTTTGGGTCTCATAGGTTCCTTGTCTATAAAATAGAGGTTGTGAGTGGGTGAGAGGAGGGATTGGGTTGCTTGATTCCCTATGGCCTCTCTAGCTCTCAATTGTAGGGGTTAGGACTTCCTCACCTGCAAAAGAGGATAGCAAGAGAATGTTCTTGAGTGAGTTGCTTGAGGGTTACATATAAAAAGTTTAGTAATGGGGAAGCTGAGACGGCTCAGTGGGTTAAGCACTCACTTTGCAGCCCTGAGGACTAAGGATCGAAACCTGGCCCCAGCCCGTGCGGACCCATATGCTGAACTGGGGAGTGCCCGCAGTTCAGTTCTCACTGGGGTGAGACCCCAGCCCAGTTCCTGCCCTGTGCAGCCTCATGCCCACCTGTGGAATGAAACTATGAGGAAAAACCAATGATGTGCAACTATGGAGACTGTTTGGGGCCCTCCCCCTTCTCTCTATCAGTGTATCTCTCTCTCTCTCTCTCTGTCAAAAACAATAAAAATAAATCTTAAAAAAAAAAAAAAGTTTAGTGCAAGTTATTATCAGTCTTCTTAATCTTAGCCATTCTAAGAGGTGTATTTTAACATCTCGCTGTCATTTCGTGTGCATTTTCCTAGAGACTACTATTGTTGAGTATGTTTTGATGTTTCGGTAAGGTATTTGTTCAATTTTTTACCCTTTAAAACTTGTGTTGTTTTCTTGTATTGAGTTTTGAGAGTTTTTTTGTATGTTATGGGCACACATCTTTTAGCAGACATGTGATTTGCAAATTCTTTCTTTCAGTCTATGGCATATCTTTTCATTCAATTGAAAAATGTCTTTCAAAGAGCAGAATATTTTTACTTTGATGAAGTCTGATTTATCTGCTTGTTTCTTTTTGAATCACACTTTTGATATTTTATGTAAGAAACCTTTGCCTAAGACAATATTATAAATTTTTTCTATGTTCTTTTCCTGAAGCTTTATAGTTTCAGGTTTTATACTTAGTATGGATCAATGTTTTTGTTTTGTTTTGTTTTTGCATATGGATATCCAATTGACAAAGAACCATTTGTTGAAAAAGAAAAAAAACTATCACCTTTCAACTGAATTGTTTTATGTCATAGTCAAAAATCAGATGTCTGTATATGTGTGAATCTATGTCTAGACTCTATTCTATTCTATTGATCTATTTATCATTCATGATGCCACTATTGCCAATATTAGTCTTGATTACTATACCTTTACAACTGGTCTTATAATCAGGTACTATTAGTCTTCCAACTTTGTCTTTCTCTTTTAAATTATTTTGAATGTTGTAGGTCTTTTGCACTTACATATAGATATTAGAATCAGTTTGTCAATATCTGAAAAAAAAAACACCTGCTGGGTTTCTGATTGGGATTGATTGAATCTATAGAACAGTGGTGTCCAACATTTTGACTTCCCTGGGACACATTGGAAGAATTGTCATGGATCACACATAAAATACATTAACGATAGCTGATTAGCTAAAGGAAAAAAAAAGAGGTCACAAAAGAAATCTCATAATGTTTTAAGATTTTGTGGTGGGCCTCACTCAAAGCCACCTTGAGCTACAGGTTAGACAAGCCTGTTACAGAATAATTAGGATGAAACTGATGGTGTCTTGTAGTTTTCAGTGTATAGGACTCGCATATCTTTTATCAGATCCATCCCTCAGAATTTCATGCTTTTATGGTATTGTAAATGATATTGGTTTTCTAATTTTTATTTCTGATTATATGTTTCTAGCATACAGAAATAAACCTGCTATTTGCATATTGAGTTTGCATTCTGAAACCTTGCTAAATTTGCTGATTAGTTCTAGCACCTTTTTAATATTAAAAGTTCCATCAGGTTTTTTGCACAAATGATCATGTTGTGTGTGAATAAAGTCAGTTTTGTTTCTTTTCTTACTGAGTGACTTTTTTTTCTTGTCTGAATGTTCTAGCCATAACCTCCTCATACACGTCTGCATAGAAGGTGTCAGAACAGAAATCTGCTTTCTTCCAGATTTTAGGGGTAAAGTGTTATGTCTTTTACCATAAATATGGTATAAGCTATAAGGATTTTGTAGATGCCCTTTACTTGGTTGAGGAATTTCACTGTTTTTTGTTTTTAAGATTTATTTTATTGTTTGAGAGAAGGAGGCAGCGGGAGGGCCCAGAGCAGTCTCCAGAGTTGATCATTAGTTATCACATGGTTTTATTCCACACAGGTGGATGTGAAGCTGCACAGGGCGGGAACCCAACTAGGGCCTCCTGCCTGGGAGGTGAGAATCTGTGCTGCTGAGCCACCCTGGGGGTTACCAGTTGTACCAGCACATGGGTTTGCATGGGTCAGGGCTGGGATTCAATCCCTGGACCTCACATTTGCAAGGCAAACACTCAACCTGTTGAGCTATCCTGGCATTCCCTCACTTCTATTTCTAGCTAGTTTTTTGTTTTGTTTTGTTTTAATTAGAAATGAGTGTTGGACTTTTTCAAATGCATTTTCTGTATCTTTTAAGATAACGTAGTTTTCCTTTCTTTCTTTTTATTTTTTTTTTAGTTTGTTAAGATAATGAGTTATATTGATTCATTTGCAAATGTTAAACCATATCTTCATTTCTGGCACAATATATTATCCCACTTAGTGCTACTATATTGTCTTCTTAATATATTGCTGGGTTTAATTTGTTATTATTTTGTTTAGAAAGTTTACATTTAATTTCATGATAAATATTGGTAGCAATTTTCTTTTCTTGTTATGTTTTATTCAGGTTTTGGCATAAGAGAAATGCTCACCATGAAGAATATAGGAGGAAGACTTTCTATAGGACTGGTTTTCTTTCTTCCTTAAATGATTTGTAGAGTTCACCAGTGAAGTCATATGAACCTGGATTTTTTATTTGCAAAGGGTGGGGGGTGGTTAATGTTAGAATGTATTTAATAGATTTACAACTATTCATGTTATATATTTCTTCCTGTGTGAGCTTCGTAGGTTTACATCTCTTAAGAATCCCATTTCTTAAGTCAGACTGAAAGAAGCAGGAAACATATGACCTCACTTATAGGTGGAATATAAAAGTGAAAGTAACAAAGACACAGAGACCTATGGACACACTCAATAGCTTGGTGATTGCCAGAGGGAAGGGGAGGAGGGGGG
>PVKE010028362.1:0-12556 GCA_004027555.1 Craseonycteris thonglongyai | reverse complement strand
ATATATATATACACACACACAGAGACATATACATTTATACTGTCTGTAAAAAAATCCAGCCATGAATACCTCTATTTTTCATATTACATTGCTGGATACTTTCTAGACAGCCTGTGTGTGTGTGTATTTCCTCTTCCCACTCTGAATAAAAGTCAATTTACCTTTAAGAATTTATAATATTTTAAAATAGATCAGTTAAAATTCTAAATGAAAATAAAGGAAAGATATGTGTTTTTTCCTGAGGCATGAATATATCTGCTATCATTATAGTGAAAAATAATTGTTAATGGATAATATCTCAATTCCTAACAAATTGTTTTTGTCACCAATAGCTTTTTCAAGTTCTGAGAGAGAAAGAAAAAGAAGAAAACAATTTAATTAGCTGGGTAATTGAGTGACCCACTTTTAATTTAGTATTTCTTAAAGTACTGGAGACTTTTTGATTTGAAATGTTTGCTTTAAGCCAAGTAATACATTCTTAAGGGAAAAACTAGAGAGGACTATTATATGTACAACTGTATATCATAATAGCCATCATTATCACATGATATAATAATCATAAAATACTCTTTATGAGACCACTAATAGTTGTATTTCTTTTGGAAATGATAGTTGCTATTTATATTTACATTTACGTAATTCTATTTTGTTCACCAAACCCTAAACTATCTCAGTTGCCTACATGACAATGTGCCGTGGATGACAGCTGACTGAAGATCATCTATGTGCCATGAAAATGTTACCCTTTTTCTGGATTTGAAGATCCATTCTACAATCATTGAAATGAGCTTTTTACCATCTTTATTTTCCTTGTTTCTTTTTTCCCCATCTCCTCTGTGTGTACTTATACCACTGAAATGAGTTGGTAGCTTCTCCTTCAATTATACCTCCTTCTGTAAATTCCACCTGGTGTGGAAATCCAGAACATTTTCTATAAATGGAAGTGCTTTTAGAATCTTTCATTAGATGAACAAGACTTGGCATACTGTGTTCTGAGAATGAACACAACCAAATATTCTTAACATTTTAAATAAAACATGCAATATTATTAATTGTTGGGGATTATATAAAAATCTTATGCTCAAAATGCGGTTCCTAATTATACTGACACTTTTATGTTGATGTGATATATGTGTATTTGTGTTGTTGACCATAATTTCTGATTTTATTTTTGTTACAGAGAATGTGAGAAGAACAATTTAATAGCAGTGATATGAACATAGCCTCTAGATTCACAGAACAACAAAATTTAGAAAAAAAATGTATTTTGGCATTTTTCTTCAGTAGCACATTGGTATTTGGATACATTTCAGGTTCTTTATGATGGTATTCAACTGTAGCTATTCAAACTGATGTTCTCTCACATCTTTTTAGAACATGCTATCCATTCTACCTGAAGAAAACACTTTAGGCTGTCTCTACTTGGCATGAATGCAGAGTTTCTCAACTTCAACATGATTGGCATTTTGGGACAGATAATTCTTTGTTGTGGAGATTAGCTTGTACACTGCAGAATAATTAGTGCATTCCTGGACTTCCTTCCCTAGATGCTAGCAGCAACCCTTCCTTAGTTGTGAAAGCCACAAATGTCTCCAGATAGGGCCAGATATACCCTGGGGGACGAAATCATTCAGTTATTGGTGATGGTTAAAATGAGATTTAAATCCTTATTCTGCTATAGATGCATCTTGAGCAAATAAGTTAACTTGTCTAGACTTCAGTTAACAAATATTTCACATATTAGGTGCGAGAGTTAGAGAACAACTTACAATATATGTGTATTAGCTTGTACACTGACTGAAAAATAATGGTACTTCTTAATTCTTTCATTGCTTGGCCAGGCCACTTTCTTTAAGGATCAATTCAGGAGCACTTGTGTTTAGAAGCCTTATTTTTACTGCAGACATTGTAGCATAGTATACAATATTTTTTACAATTATCTTCCAGTCCTCACATGTATTAGATGCTCTTTGTCTGAGCTGATATAACTCCTTAGTCCTAATCTATCATGTCATTCACCTCACCAACTCAATGTTAATCATTGGTTTATTTTCATGTACACAGATCTACTGGATGACTTCCTGGAAGAAAAGGTAGAATTTTATTTGTCTCTTGATTTCTGCTTGCTGGCTCAAAGCCTGACTTATAATACATGAAGGTGAATATGAATTTAAGCATTATTCTTAAGATATGTTTCATAGAGTCAGTGTTCACCTCACCTGACCATCACACACTATACTGTTATTTGTATTTGAAGTTTCAGAAGACAATAGGCCCCAAAGCAAAACGAGAGCAGCAATGATGGAAACAAGAACAATTAAATGTGTATTTTTGTCTTCAAATTTTTGTTTGAAGCTACACTTTTTTCACTAACACTCCACAGTTACATTTATAAATATTGCTTCTTCTGGACCCTTTAATCCCAGTCATACTCTTTGAAATAGTTCCGTTGCTATTATCTATTATGCTATGTTTGTTGTTTAGTTTTGATTTTATGTCATTTGCGGTTATCAAGAATGATAGAATTTGTAAGTATTAAAGTGAATGTGACAGAAACTGTCGGAGGAAAAAACCTGGGGAAAAAAGATTAAAGATACAGACAGTATGTAGAAGATAAATCACAGATTTAAAAAAGAAAGAAAGAAAGAAAAGGGATGGCTCAGTAGATTAAGCGCTCACTTTGCAGCGCCACGGACCGAAGGTCGAATCCTGGCCCCGGTCTGCCATATGCTGAACTAGGAAGTTCCCCCAGTTCAGTTCTCTCTCTGTGTCTGTGTGTTTCTCTCTCTCTTTCTCTTTGTCAAAAACAATAAAAATAAATAAATAAACAAATAAATAAAGAAATAGACATGTCTTTAAAAAAAGATAAAGAAAAAGTCAATATCCCATTGTTGTTCCATTGTTATTTGTTGAAAATATATATATATATTTTTCCATGTAATTTGTTTTTTTGCCTTAGGTCTCAAATCAACTGTCATATGTGTGACTCTATTTCTGAATTCTTAATTTGTTTCATCCATATTTATTCTTATGTCATTACTGCACTGCCTTAAGTATTATACTGTTAAAATAAGTGTCAAAACCAGTAAGTATATGTGCTCCAAGTAAGCACTTTGTTTAGAGGATTCTTTTGACTACTCTGGGTCCTTTGCATTTCTATTAAAGAAATAATGCTTGTCAATTTATAGTAAAAAGAAAGTCTCCTGTGATTATAATTCATATTGTGTTGAATTAATAAATTAATGTGAGATATAATAATTCAAAATGAGTGAATCTTTCAATCTATGAATACATTATCTATCTTCATATATTTAAATTTTGCTTATTTTCCCTCATGACTGTTTTGCAGTTTTCAATGTTCAGGCCTGGCAAATATTTGATTTAAATTATCTAACAGTACTTTAACGTTTTAGACACTATAGAAAATGAAGTTTCAAACATTATCATTTAATTGTTGTTTATAGAAACTTATTTTTTCTTTTTACTGATTTTGCATGCTGACATTTTGCTACACTATTTACATATTTGTTTTTTGGTAGAGTTTTAGGATTGTTTGTTTTATTATGCCATCTTCAAATTGAGATGGCTTTCACTTTTTTTCTTTCCAATTATGCTATCAATTAATCTTTAATCTTATTGCTCAGTGTAACTATTATTAAAATTTCTGAAAACAGACATCCTTATCTTTCTCCTAATTACAATGTGTTTAAAAATATAAGGGGACAGGCTGATGTCAGCATCTTGGCGGATTGATAAACCTCCTGATTTCTTCCCTTAAAGTTACAACTAGTTGGGCAATTTCATTCAACAAAGGATTTCCTGCTCAACACAGAAACACACCTGAGACACCTGCACATTGAGAGAGCTAAAGATGCTCAGAGGAGGTAGGGGAGCAAAGGACAGAGAGAGCAGCTGCAGACGCAGTCCAGCACTTGCCAAGGCCCCAGTGGACAGAGTAGCAGTAAAAGGTCAGGGGGCAACCTCTAACTGGCAGACTCCATAATCAGAGGCAGCAATTTGGCCTGAGTGGCCACTACACATTGAGCCTAAGCCCAGGGTTAAGAGCAGAAAAGTGGTTTAAAAGGTGGCAGTTGGGGAAGCCAGGATGGCTCAGCAGATTAAGCGCTCACTTTGCAGCCCTGAGGACAGAGGCCTGGCCTTGGCCTTGGCCTGTGCATATTCATGTGCTGAGCTGGGGTGTGGCCCCCAGTTCAGTTCTCACTCGAGTGAGCTTCTCATGTGGGAGGTCCCCTGCCAGTCCCCACCCTGCACAGCCCCCACCCACCTGTGTAGAACAAAACCAAACTATGGAGACTGCTCTGGGCCATCCTCTTCTCTCTGTCTCTCGCTGTTTCTGTCTCTGTCAAAAAATAAAATAAAAAACAATAAAATGAATCTTAAAAAAAAAAAAGGTGGCAGCAATTGAGAAACCATCACCACTAGGGAAACAAACCCACAAATGTGAAAATCTGCCCAACATTACTCTCCCGTAGCCCTTGGTATTACAACTGTCACTAAGCATATCACGGATGGGAAGAAGGAACATTTCAGCTTAAGTACTCATTGCAGTTAAATTCAGTGGAAAACAATTAAACCATAGCCATGAAAAACTGGCTTCTCCTGCCCCCCACCGCCTCATTGAGGCCAAACCTGGTCAACTCAGACAGTGTAGCATGGCTGGTAGTTTCTGGTTGCTAAAAATCACCCCTGAGAGACACACAGCCTAGAAGCCCCGTCACCCACCACACCCTAACCAGGTGCTTTTTGGGGTTGCCTTGAGATTGAGGCCAACTGGTCATAAAGAGGATGCCAACCTCCTCAGAGAATATGGGGCATTTTTCATAGCTGATGCAAAACCTCCACAGAGAGATCCTGGAAATCCCAGTAGAACAGGTAAGAGAAGCAAAAATACATACTATATGAGGGATGCTAGGATGGCTCAGCAAGTTGAGTGCTTGTCTTGCAGCCTCAGGGTTTGAGGATCAAATCCCAGCAATGGCCCACACAGACACCTATGCTGAACTGGGGCGTGTCCCCAGTTTGGTTCTCACCAGGGCAAGACACTGGCTTGGTTCCTGCCTTGGGTAGTCCTGCACCCATCTGTGGAATGACAATGTGTTGAAAACTAATGACATGTACTTGTGGAAACTGCTCTGGGCCCACCCCATTCTCTCTGTCTCTCTGTCAAAAACAATAAAAATAAATCTTTAAAGAATTTTAAAAAACAAACAAACATACTATAAAACTACCTACTGGAAAACAAAAGAAAGAGTTCTTATCAACATGCTAATCAGTTCAAAGAAACAAGTACTTGAAAAAAAAAATCAATCCTCTCAAATGTCCAGGCAGAGAAATAAACCACCAATTGCTATAAATAACCAAGGTATCATAGTAGTTTAGAAAATTAAAAATCTTCAGGAAATAAATTTACATTGAAGACTATGGATCAATTGACAGAGAATTTAAGATTGCAGTTATAAAAAAACTCAAGATACAAGAAAGTCTTAGAAATATATGCTCTTACTAAACTGAATTATTAATAACTCAAACTAAGCACCTGTGATCACTAGCAATTACTACAAAATATTCAAAGAAAATTTAATACCTACCCTTTTCAAGCTCTTTCAAAAAATCAGAGGCTACTTCTTAACTCATTTTATAAGGATACCAAAACAGGCAAGGATATCACAAAAAACAAACCAAAAAAATCCCTAAAAAACAACAACAAAAAAACAGTTATAATTAAAGATCAAATTTAAAAAATTAAAGACCAATACCTCTGATGTTCCTAGATTCAAACATCTTTTAAAAAATGCTAATTAATCAAATATCATAATACATTAAAAAGATGATACAACATGATCAAGTGGAGTTCATTCCAGGAATTCAAGATTGGCTATCTGATATGTCACATTAACAAAATAAAAGATACAAATCATATGATCATATCAACAGATGGAGTAAGAGTATTTGAAAAGGTACAGTATCAACTTATAATTAAAACACTCAATAAAAATGGTTTAGAACAAAAATAAGTCAACATAATAAAGGTATATATGACAAACTCTCAGCCAATATCATATTCAATGGTGAAAAACTGAAAACTTTTCTTCTAATATAAGAATAAGACAACAATGTTCACTCTCACCAATGCAATCCAACATAGTACTTGAAGTCTTCACTACAGCAATCAGGAAAGAGAAATAAATAAAAGGCCTTCAAATTGAGTGTGAAGAAGTAAAATTGTCACATTTTACTGATGACATGATTCTGTATACAAGGTTATAAGTATTAAAAAACTCTAAAGACTCCACTGAAATACTATTAGAAACAATAAACAAATGCAGTAAAGTTGCAGGATAAAAAGCAATGCACAACAATTTTATATTGTGTTCCTATATACTAACAATGGATTATCAGAAGAAGAAATAAAAATAAAAATCTTGAAATTGCAATAAAATACTTAGGAATAAAATTTAAAAAGATAAGTGAAGAACCTACACACCGAAACCTATAAGACATTGTTGAAATTGAAAAAGACAAAAAAGGGTGCAAAGATATTCTGTGTTCATAACCTGGAAGAATCAACTTAATTAAAATGACCATATAACCTTAAGCAATATACATATTAAATGTCATGACATAAATCCCAAGGACCTTTTTCAGATAAATAGAACACAAATATCATCAAATTTGTATGGAACCAAATAGCTGAAGCAATCCTAATGAAAAACAGAACATAGTAAATAAACAAAAATGAGGTATCACGTTCTCTGACTTCAAATTATACTACAAAACTACCATAATCAAAATAGCATGGTATTGGCAAAAAAGTAGACACACAGACAAATGCAACAGAATTGAGAGCCCAGGAAAAATACCCACACGTATATGGGCAACTAATTTTCAACAAAGGACCCAAAAACATACAGTAAAGAAAAGAAAGCCTCTTCAATAAATGCTGGAATAATTGAAAAACCACATGCAAAAAATCATGAAACTAGAGAGCTATTTCACACCATACACAAAAATACTTAAATAAAAAAACGGAAACAATGACATATACAGAAGAAAAGTCAGATGCTAAACTTATGAACCTTGTTCTCACAGAGGTTTTTGTGAACTTGACCCCAAAAGCAAGTGAAATAAAAGAAAAAAAGTGTGTAGGAATATATCAAAAAGCTTCTGCACAGCAAAAGGAACCATCAAAAAGACAAAAGGTAACCAACCAAATAGAGAAGATATTTGCATGCAATATCTCCAGTAAGAGGCCAGTATCCAAAATAAAGAACTCAAAAACTCAAAAACAACAAAAATACATTTAAAAAACCGGCACAGGATATACAGTGACACTTTTCCCAAGAAGGCATACAAATGGCCAACTTATATATGAAAAGATGCTCAACCTCATTAGCTGTAGGGGAAATGCAAATCAAAACCACAATGAGATACTACTCACACCTGTTAGTGGTTATTATCAATATGATAGGAAATAATAAATGTGGAAGAAGTTGTGGAGAAAAAGGAACCCTTATACATGGCTGGTAGATTGTAAGTTGGTACAGTCACTTTGAAAATTGTATGGATGTTTCCGAAAATGTTTAAGAAAAGGACTATCGGATGAACTAGCAATTCCTCTTCTAAATATCTACCTGAAGATATTTGGAAACATTTATTCATAAAAATATATTCACCCATATGTTCAATGCATCATTATTCACAGTTGCCATGAAATGGCAATAACCAAAATGTCATTGGATATATTATTAAATAAAAATATGTAGTATATATTCACAATGGAATATCGCTCACCCACAAGAAAAAATGAAATACTGCCATTTGCAACAACATGGATGGACTTTAAGAATATCATGATAAGTGAAATAAGTCAGCTGGAAAAGGAAAAGAACTGTATGAGTTCACTGATGTGTGGGGTATAAAATAGAAAGCAACAAACAAACAAAAAAAGAAACAAAAACTCATAGATAGAGACAACAGTATGGTGAAGTGAGGTAGGGGAGAACATTAAGAGGCTAAAGTGGGTCAAATATATGGTAAAGGAGGGAGAACAAACTTTAGGTGGTGAGAATACAATGAAATATATGGATGATATTGATGATGTGTTATAGAATTGTACACTTGAAACATATACTATTATTAACTAAAATCACTAATACATTGAATTAAAAATAAAAGGACAGGCTAATAAATCTGAATAAACAATTTTTGTTTAAAATGTGCAATTAAAAATGACACTGATTTAAAAGAAATTGCAAAATTGATTATCCTTCAACATTTTATAACATCACAGTATAAGCAGCTATCTGCAATAAAAGACTGAACACTAAAATATAAAATTATACAAATATTATGAAGAGGTAGTTCTTATAGTAATAAATATTTGTTTTTTTTAATATTACAGCTTATCAGTAACGTTTTGAACAAAAGCTTATAAAATGGAACAGTGAGAAATATTCTGTCATCCATATTGATAAAGAAAAGGTGCCAGTGTTTGTATAATAAATGTCTTTGAAAATACATAATTTCATATTCAGTGCTGTTGGGTATATTATACTTTAAAACTTCTCCATAGAAACTTTTGGATATACATATCCAATTCTTTAAAATAGTAAAACTTTGAACCAATATTCAAAAGTGAATCCTAACAGCATAAAATAAGATGACTTAACAAGTATTTGTGCACAAAGGTATTTATTGCAGGATTATCTTTGATAGTGATATCAAAAATATAAATATCTAAAAAATAACTTGTTAAAAAGTATGATCCATAATTGAAAAAGGATATTATACAGCTTTCAATACCTATATATTGCAAGTATTTTTATTTTCTTAACAAATTTAAAATATGAATATATATAAAATATAATTTTAAATTAGGGGATACTCAAGAGCCTCGTTGAAGCTGGAATTGGGTACGTTGGGGTCAAAGGTTGGAAGGTTTGAAATGTTGCGACCTTTATAGAATTTAAATTAATTTTATGAGTCATGAATTCCACCAAACATTTTTTTTTATTGTTAAATTTATTGGGGTGACATTGATTGGCAACGATTAGACAGTTTCCAGATGTACAAATCTACATCATATCACCCATGCACTGCATTATGTGCTCACCACCCAGAATCAGTTCTCCCTCCATCACCATACATCTAGTGCTCAAGCCCACCTCCCCTCCCCCATTCTCCTTCCCCCCCTCCTCCCCTTCACTCAGGTAACCACCAAACTATTGAGTGTGTCCATAAGTGTGTCCATAAGTCTCCACGAAACATTTTTTACCAGCAAGTTTCCTCTTAGTTTATAGCTCTTCTGATGTCCTTTTTTTTAGGTCACAAACTGTGAACTTACCTTGATTCCTCCTTTCTTCTCACTTCTCACATTCAAATTATTAATAAATCAATTGTCTGTTCATTCAACATATGTAGGAATTCTATCTCTTACTGCCTCAACTGCTATTCATGTGCAGCCTCTATCCTCTCTTGCCCATAATAGTACCCAATAGTAAGGTTTACTTCCATCCCTGCCTCAGTCACAAATTACTTTTTCAAAATATGTCAAATCACACTACTCCTCAGTCTTAAACCCTGTATCACCTCTCCATTTCATGCTACACTACTACCCAGGGTCTTTACAATGGCCTATAAAATTCTGTATGATTTGTTGCTAACATTTTTAGTCCTATGTTGCTGTATTCCTTTCTGTTTCCCCAGCTCTTATTACATGAATTTTCTTGAATATAACAAGCATACTCTCATTGTAGGGTTCTGATCAAACTGGTCCTGTGATACTCCTATGGTCATTTAAATGCTTCACCTACTTCAAGTGTATGCTCAAATCTCATCTTTTCAATAATGACTAATCACAGAATTTCATAAGAAAACTCATGCCAGCCTTCATCCCCCATAATTAACACTCCTGATCGTCTTTACCAGGTCTACACTTGCATTGCTTTTCTATATAACTAGTCATTTTTTCACATTCTATATAGTTCATTTATATTCTCAGTTTAATGTTTCCTCCTCTAAAGTAAATCTTCTCTTGCTTCCTATGTGCTTAATGGGCATAAATCATTATTTTTTCATTAATGTATCTAGGCCCTAAATGCATACCTAGTACATTGGGTGTATGTCATAAGTATTTGAGTGAATGAATGAATGAATGAACAATTTCCTTTATATCATTTTGTAATGACTTCACATCTAAGTGTTCAAAATCTATTATGTACATGATATAGTTTAGTTTCCTAACTCTGCATATTATATTTTAGTCTCAAGGTTTGGAATGTCTATCTGGGAAAATTATTTTTCCCCAAGTTCACACAATTCTAATTAATATAGGCTTTTACTTTACTCGTAATTATAATAAAAGTGATATGCATAATCAATCAGAACTTAACATGTCAGAATTTCCATACTTCCTTGTGAATTTCTGAAACATCAAGAGAGAAAGAATAGACTAAAGACAGACAGAATCCAGGAGAAAAGGGAAAAATCTTGTCCTTGATAGCTGATTCAAATGTAAATGACATGTTTTTTCAAAGTATGTCTTTGAAAGGTAACACAGTATGGTTGTGACCACTTTCAAAAGTGGTTGTTAGTATTATATCCAAATAATTAACCTTTGCATATTTTATTTGAGTGAAACTGGACCATTTGGAAGTGATTTGTGTATCAGTAGCATTCCAAAAATCTTCCAACGTACAGCAGATACTTGCATACCGTACTTACATCTACTATGTAACCTGGCATATTTTAGGTATATTACAATTTTATAAAATAGTTGCATTCAAACATATCAATGTCCTGGCAAGATAGAGAAACAATTTAATAAGGTGTAATATAAAAAGTATAGAAAGATTTTTATATTCCACATATGAGTCAAGTCACGTGGTTCTTTTAGATTTTTCTGTCTGCCTTACTTTGCTTAAAACTGCTACAAATCTGAAAGAAGCAAAGAAACAAAATCTCATGGACATAGTCAATAGTTTAGTGGTTACCTGAGAGTAAGGGAAGTGAGGGGTGGGAGAGCAGGAAGGAAAAGCTAAATAAATTATATGGTGATGGAAAGAAAGCTGACTCTGGGTGGTGAACACATAGACAAAGTACTATAGAGTTGTACGCCTGGAACCTAAGTAATTTTTACTAATCAATGTATGCTTATAAATTTAACAATAAAAAAATGTAAAAAAAAAAGAAGAAAAGTAGGCAGAAGTACAGAATAATTCTTGGAGTGGAGTCTGCATGGGCAGAGAGCTCATCTCTGCTGCAACTAAACATGTATCTTTGAATATCTCAGCACTTGGCCACTGTAAAGCAGGTCTAAATAAACATAAGTTTTAGACTGAGTAATTTTGAGCAAGAGCAGGCACATTATACTGTCTTTTCTGCTATTTTTGTTTATTGATAGCCTGTTGCAGTTTAAGATGTGGAGGAAAGGGGTTAAGCAATCATATGGGACTGTGTACATGGTTTGAAAACAAAACAAAACAAAACAAAACAAAACAGATGTCCTCTAATATCATTGACTCCCATTTCTTTTCAAATAAAACATCTTTCCTTTTTTCACCAACTCCCTATAATGTAAATGTATTTATGATTATTATCCAGTTGACTTTTGTATTTTAGATATTTTATGTCTGTAGAGATAGTTCAGAATTTTAGATTTACTTAGCCCTTGGAACAAAATAACTCTTCCTAATCTGGCATACCGCAAGTGCATAATATATCTTCCTTTTTTAAGATAACCTATGCTTCTCCAGATTTCTCCCACTATTTATGTTATTATATTTCTATTGTAGTCTGGTTTTGTGTTCCTGTATTCTATATTGTACCATAGCACTTTACAATGTAATTATTCAAGAGTATAATGGAGACTACTTTTCTATCTTCCCTTCGACATGGTTCCTTAAAATCATTGATTCTACTTCCATTGTTGTTTACAGTAGAATGCCAGTTGCCACAATCATCTATGTGCATACACACAGAGAGAAAATAAAAGAATACATGAATTTAGGGTGGTAATTTTTGTTTTTCAGGGTTTTCAATATTTTTGGAAAAAATCTAATTTACTATTATCAATAATAAACCCTAATGTTTATTTTTAAAATATAAATCAATTATAACAGAAGAAAAGTAGTCAAGCTCAAAATTTATTTATGTGACACTTCCTCAAAAAAGTATGCTTCATCAGACCAAATTCAATATTGAATTCACTTCTTTGTTTTCACTTGATAAAAAATTAAAAGTAATTGAGAAAGCAATTCAATTACAAAGAGACATAACTTGAAACAAATAGTGAAAAATTAAAATTGACCTCATTTAATTACTTCAATTATAATTTACAATTATAATTTAATTATGGTTTAATGATAGCAGAATAATGCTTTCCATTTAGATTAAATGAAAAATATGCTGCTTTTTCATGTAAAACATGAAAATTTCACAATATTGCAATTCTCTAACAATTTAAAAAAAAATTGTCTTAGCTTTGTAGCTTATAATTTGTCATTAATGCAAGAAAGCCTAATAATTTACATATATA
>PVKE010028361.1:0-20972 GCA_004027555.1 Craseonycteris thonglongyai | reverse complement strand
GAGGGTTCCTTTTTGTCCACAGCCTCTCCAGCACTTGTTATTCCTTGTCTTGTTGATTATAGCCATTCTAACAGGTGTAAGATGGTATCTCATTGTGGTTTTTATTTGCATCTCCCTAATTGCTAGTGATGTGGAGCATTTTTTCATATATCTGTTGGCCATATGTATGTCTTCCTGAGAGAAGTGTCTGTTAAGGTCACATGATCTCCTCTTGTGTGCTGTTCTCACACCTCAGGCCTGGAGAACTGTGCTTCATGGCTGACCTGCTTCACATACCAATAAGCACATATACGGGATAGCATCCGACGAAAAGAAAAGATCACATAAAAACAAACAAACAAAAACCAATAAATAAATAAATAAATCCTTTAAAAAGAGAATAGAGGAACTGAATCAACATTTCTCCAAAGAAGACAAACAGCTGGCCAACAGACATATAAAAAGATGCTCAACATCACTAATCATCAAAGAAGTGCAGATTGAAACCACAATGAGATTCTACCTCATACGTGTCAGAATGGCTATCATCATTAAATCAACAAATAACAATGTTGGTAGGATTGTAAATTTGTGCAGCCACTATAGAAAACCATATGGAGATTCCTCAAAAAATAGAAATAGAGCTGCCATTTCCACCCCTGAGTATTTGTCCAAAGCAAACAAAACCATTCATTTGAAAAGATATGTACCCCTATGTTCATTGCAGCATTACTAGTAATAGCTAAGGTAAGGAAGTAACCTAAATGTTCATCAATAGATGAGTGAATAAAGAAAGTGTGAAATATTTATGTCTATATTTTTATCATCTATATCATCTAAATCTATATATGGAATAGTATTTACTGTAGCAATTAAAAAAAGAAATCTTGCCATTTGTGACAACATGGATGGACCTAGCTAGAGACAAATACCGTAAGTTTTCACTTACATGTAGAATCTGAAAAAAATAAAACAAAATAAATGAATTAAAACAATATAGAGAATAAGCTGATGGTTGCCAAGGGGGAAAGTAGGAGAATGGAAATAAAAAATGATGGATAGATTAATAAAATAAATAAAAGGGACTTATTCATGTAAAAAAAAAAATTTTTTTTTTTTTTTTTTAAATGAAAGGGTGGACTTAGTTTCATGAAATTTAAGCAAAATGTTTTGTTATGCTCAGTTTTCTCTCTGGTCCCTAAGGGCAAAAGCTTCAGAAATACAAAAGACAAGATGACACTTAGGCACATTTTCTTTTATGTGGCAACAGCCCACTCGCCAAACAGTTACTGCCTAGTGTTCTAGCTACTAGATGAGGAGAAAGGTGTGGGATAAAGAAAACATCTGGGAAAACATTGGTTGACTTTTCAAAATTATTATTTTTTTAAAGATTTATTTTTTATTGTTTTTGACAGAGAGAAAGAGACAGAGACAGAGAGAGAACTGAACTGGGGGCACTCCCCAGTTCAGCATATGGGTCCACACGGGCCGGGGCAGGGATTTGATCCTCGGTCCTTGGGGGGGGCTGCAAAGTGAGCGCTTAACCCCCTGAGCCATCCTGGCTTCCCCTTCAAAATGATTATGCTATCTTGTATATATAATGACAAAATTAGAAAGGGACTAATATGACATGTTATATATCTTGGACTTAATACTTTATGCAGTAGACTTTCATTGATGGTTATTAACAGAAGCAATATATTTTTGTTTCTAAAGATAAAATATGGTGACAATAGGAAGACCTGATGGGAATAGAAGGACTAGTTAGGAGACTCTTGTTAGAGTAGAGGTAGGAGATGATAGGGACTTGAACCCCAGAGCATTGACTGTGAGGAAGGAAAGGATTTGAATGACTCCAGTACAGATATGGGAATCACTGAAGTTTTGGAAGTGGATGAGGTCACTCTTGGAGAGTGCATGGAATTCTGGGAAATACCAGCATGCAGAGAAGAGGGAAAGCATGAGAAACAAGTGAATGAGACTAAAAGAGGGATCAAAGTGGTGGAAGAACCAGGAGAATGAGATTCCGGAAGCCGGAAGAGGAGAAAATGGTGAAGAGTCTAAGCAAGTATTTTCTAAAAGCTACACTTTAAATGTTTAGCTTTCCTGTACTGATTATTTGGCTGATATTGTTATATAGCTTAGAGAGTATCTGGCTTTTCCCACTGAAAAACAATATTAATTTTTGTATACAGTTCAAATGCGTATTCTTTATGAGTTTGGGCAGTAGCTCTTTGAGATTGAAGTAAGTAAAAAGTTATTGGGCTATGTCATCTCCGAGATCATTTTGACTTGAAAGTTTTGATTTTGTGAAAGCATAACTAAAAATAAGAATTTGTGAGAACCTCATTAAGGAGGGCAAAAATCCCAGAGAACTTTTAATTTATAAAAGTTGATTGAAGGAAAGAATAGTTGATTGGAGTGAGTCTAAATAATGTAACAACTTTATTTCATTCGTTGGTTACTGGAGATCATCTGTGTCAGAGGACTTGAATACTCTATTTTTATTCAGACTGATACACTTTTGACACCACTGAAGCACAGATAAAGAGCTGATTTCTGATGACTAAAATGATAGATAGATAAAATGTTTAGTTTTATATCTGTATAGTATAGTTGTACACATAAGCATAAAGGAGACCATTTTGACCGTGAATACAGTTGTTGTTTTTTTTTGTTTTGTTTTTTTACTTTCTGACCTGTGTAAAGATGACTGTGGACATTGAAGCTGCCATTATCAGACATCTGTTTAAGTTCTCTTGGGCCTTCATCTCTAGAATTGAGAAAACTGGTAGCAATGAATAAAAAACAGATACTTAGTTAGACTTCAAAATTTGTCTTGATTTGGTAATGTTAAACACTAGTGGCAATTACTGCCATTTAGAAACATTTCGGGACTAGATAGATAAGAGACATCTCCTAATGAGAGATGTTCCAGGACTGATTAGGAGAAAATTCCTTACCCAGCTATTTAATATACCACTTTATCTTTGAAAATACAGAGCAGAAGCAATGTCATAAATAATAAGAGAAAGAAATAAGTCAGTCTTGACACATTTATTGTTTCATTGACATAACATGAAGTGGTCAAGGCTCTTTGCTACATTTTTTTGTTTGTTTGTTTGTTTGTTTTTTGTCTTTGTGTCTTTATTCTTTACATTTTTATATTACCCCTTCATGTGGTCTTCCTCCAGGTTTTGTGCTAGGTTGCCATTTTATCTACCTTTCTTCCTATCCTCATAGGTAAGGAGAGATGGTTTTTATCTTTTAATCTGTTTTTTAAATTAAATTTATTGGGGTGACATTGGTCAGTAAAGTTACATAGGTTCCAGGTGTACAATTTAGCAATACATCATCTATGTGTTGTATCATGAACTCACCACCCAGAGTCAGGTTTTATTTTTTTTTTTCCATCACCATATACTTGAATCCCCTTCCGCCACACCCATTCCCCCTGTGCCTCTGGCAGCTGCCAAACTGTTGTCTGTGTCCATGAGTTTTTTAATATATTTTTTCTTTTCTGCTTTGATTGTTCATTTATTCTATTCTTTAGATTCCACATATAAGTGAGATCATATGGTATTTGCTTTTCTCAGCCTGACTTATTTCATTCACTTAGCATCCATGTTATTGCAAAAGGTACGATTTGATTCTTCTTTATGGTTGCTTACTACATTGTGTAAATGTACCACAGCTTCTCCATCCAATTATTTATTTATTTATTTATTTTTTGTCCAATTATTTAATGATGGGCATTTAGGTTCTTTCCATGTCTTTGCTATTGTGAATAATGCTGCAATAAATATAGGAGTGCATACATTTTTTTCGAATTAGTGTTTTGGAATTCTTTGGATAAATATCCAGGAATGGAATTGCTGGATCATAAGGTAGTTCCATTTTTAATTTTTTGAGGAACCTCCTTACTGTTTTCCACAGTGGTTGGACCAATTTGTAATCCCACAAACAGTGTAGCAGGGTTCCCTTTTCACCATATTCTCACCAACACGTGTTGGTCAATTTATTGATGATAGCTATTCTGAGTGGAGTGTGTGTGTGTGGGGGTATCTCATTGTGGTTTTGATTTGCATTTTTCTGGTGATTAGTAATGTTGAATATCTTTTCATGTGTCTGTTGACCAGCTTATATGTCCTTTTTGGAGAAATGTCTATTCAGGTCTTCTGCCTGTTTTTAAATTAAATTGTTTGGGTTTTTTTTTTTTTTGGTGTTGAGTTGTATTAGTTTCTTTTAAATTTTGAATATTAACTCTTTTTCAGTTGCCTCATTGGTAAATATTTTCTCCCATTCTGTGAGATGTCTGTTCATTTTGTTGATGGTTTCTTTTGCTGTAAAGAAACCTTTTAGTCTGATATAGTCCCATTTGTTTATTTTTTTCTTTGACTCCCCTTGCCCAAGGAGATATATCCTTGAAGGTAATGCTAAACAAGGCTAATGTTTAAGAAGTTACTTCCTATATTTTCTTCTAGGAATTTTTTGGTTTCAGGTCATCTTTTTTTTATTATTTATTTTTTGCAGTTATATTTGACATTCAATATTTTATATTAGTTTTAGGTTTATAGCACAGTGGTTAGACATTTATATAATATATGCAGTGATTCCCCTCTTAGTCTAGTACCCATGTGGTACTATACATAGTTGTTGTATATGTTTTATTGACTGTATTCTCTATGCTGTACTTTACATCCCTGTGACTATTTTGTAATTACCATTTTGTACTTCTTAATCCCTTCACCATTTTCACCCAGCTGCCTAAGAGATGGCTATCTTATCTTTCCTTTCCTGAATTTTGCTATGACTTCTAGCACATGACTTCTATATCTTCAGAAGTGAACCGTCTCCAGAACTAAAGGGCCACAGTCAATACTTACTGGATATCTTCACTTGAATGTTCTAGGTACCACAGAATAAAAAACTTCAAAACTGAACTAACATCTGACCAGACCTGCTCTTTTCTATGACTTTTTATCTCCTACCAAGACATCAGATGCTCAGACTTGAGGTCTTGATCATTTTTTTTATTTTTACTGTCTCTCAACTTCTGTTGTATCAGTTGCTAGGGCTTATAATTTCTTCCTCTATAAATATTATGGGTACTTCTTTTTCTATTTACACTTAGATCCTCTTTCCTTACATAATTGTAGTAGCTTCAAGTCTCTAGTCTTTCTGTTTTAATTAATCTTGTAACTTGCTGGCAGCTAAGTCATCCTAGACCACACCTCTAATTATGTTGTTTTCTGCTCAAACCACAGAATGAGTACTAGTTGTTATATACTATACCTGGGGCCCAGTTTACATTTATATATACATATCCACCCTCTCCCATCATTTTATACACCCCATATCCCAGCTGAATTGGCTTACTCATTCTTTAAACTTGCTGTGGACTTTTGTCCATGTTGTTCCCTTTGCCAGAAAAATGTTTCCTCCCCTTTCGCATACCTATCAAGATTAGACTCAGCTGAACTAGGCCCTTTCACATTATAACATAACTTTTGAAATGGCTATAAGATTTAATGTATGCCTTCCCAGTGGTCCAGAAGTTATTATTACAATTTAGCCTATAACATATTTACCATATATCGACTATACACACACACACACACACACACACACACACACACACACACACACGCATACATACATATCACATATATATACAGGTATGTTTAATGAAGTATTGTTTGTAACAGTAAAATATGGCAAACAACTGAAATAGAAGCAGTTTTGCAAAAATAGATACACAAATATACACACATACTGATGTAATAAACTGACCACTGAATATAAACTGTGATTCTATTTTTCTTAAATAAGCATTTCCAGCCAAGATAATGTAGTAGGTAAATGCTGTGCTCACCTCCTTTCATGACCACATCAAAATTATAACTAAACTACAGAACATCTATCATTGAGAATAGCCTGAAGTCTAGCTGAACAGATGTCCTACAACTAAGGACATACAGAAGAAGCCACCTCGAGTTTGGTAAGAGAGGCAGAGACACAGAACGAGCTGGTCCCACCTCTGCGTGTGGTGGTTAAAAATCGGGAGGGAATATCTTGGCTGTGGCAGCCCTCTGGGAGCAGTGAGGGTTCCCAGCCCCACACCAGGCTCCTCAGCCCCTGGTTCCAGTGCCAGGAATAGAAGTACCACAACTTCTGACTGTGAAAACCAGTAGATCCTGTGGCTGAGTGAGATGAAGGGCAGCTAGATTCCCAGGCATTCCTCTTAAAGGGCCCATGCACATACTTTCTGAAAGACTCACTCGCTCTGAGCTCCAGCACTAGGGCAGCAGCTTGAAAGGTGCCAGGCACGTACAAGTAGGAACTGAATTGTCTGGCTTCAGGATGAGGGTTGGAGGGGCAGCTTTCTCCCAGACATGAGTGCTGGCAAAACCTGTTATTTACTTGTTGAGCTCTCCCCGCTTCTAGTGTGCAGACACAGGCAGCCACCATACCTGAGTCTCCACCAACCTGGCTAATATGGTTGGCCTTGCCCTGATGATTTCCTGAGACCTGGCCCCACCCAACTTGTGGATCCTCCCAAGCCTCTTACAGTAGTTTTTCCATACAAATGTCCTATCTTGGCTGTGAACTTTCCTGAAATCTTCTCAAAGGTTCACAGAACCCAAACAAACAGCATCTGGTGGCATCCCCCATAACTCTTGCTGAGCAGTCCCAACCTTGTACTTGTGACAGGTTTACGGCTTAGCCTCTCCAGGCACCTCCAAGCAGCATTAGGCCTGGACAGGCCCCATAACTCTTGCCGAGCACACCCAAGCCTGTCACTATTGGCTGGGTCACAGCTTAGCCTCTCCCAGGCACCTCCAAGCCTATCATGGGTGGCAGCCATCTGCAGATTGCTTTGTGATTCATGCTAGGTGGCCCTGAACAGGGCACAGTCCTCAGCTGAACTTGAACTGCAGTGAGGCCCCTCCCAGGTAACCCTGTAGCTTGAATACCTAGTGACCAGCTTCAGACCCAGACAGAATACCTACCACCAGACTGCCTCCATGGGTGACACATTGAAATGGCAGACTAGGCAGGCACCAGAGCCCTCTAAAGTGAATTTTGCTCCATAGGGTCAGCCCTTGCACCACAATTCTTTCACTGTAGTCGTGGTTAGTTCCCAGAACCAATCTACCCAAGGGTCAATTTCTCCCATTGATGTACAAACAGCAACCAAGGCTCAATTACAAAAGGAGAGCACACAACGCACACACAAGGGACACACCTGGAGCACCCGGCTCTAGTGACCAGGGACACTAACCCATTGGGCCCCACAGGACACCAACTACATAAAACGACTCTGCTAACACTGGGAGACATAGCAGTCCTACCTAATACATAGAAACAAACACAAGGAGGCAGCCAAAATGGGTACACAAAGAAACATGTCCCAAATGGAAGAACAGAACAAATCTCCAGAAAAATAATGAGACAAAATGGAGACAAGCAAACTACCAGATGCAGGGTTCAAAACTCTGGTTATAAGAATACTCAGTGATCTCAGTGAGAACTTCAACAAAGAGGAGTCATAAAAATGGAGATAGAGCGGGGAAGCCGGGATGGCTAAGTGGGTTAAGCGCTCGCTTTGCAGCCCTGGGGACCGAGGATCGAATCCCGGCCCAAGCCTGTGCGGACCCATATGCTGAACTGGGGAGTGCCCCCAGTTCAGTTCTCACCGAGGCGAGACCCCGGCCCAGTTCCTGCCCTGTGCAGCCCCGCCCACCTGTGGAATGAAATTGTGGAAAACCAATGATGTGCAACTATGGAGACTGTTCGGGGCTCTCCCCCTTCTTTCTGTCTCTGTTTCTGTATCTCTCTCTCTCTCTCTGTCAAAAACAATAAATAAATCTTTAAAAAAAAAAAATGGAGATAGAAACCATAAGAAACAACCAGTCAGAAATGAAGAACAATAACTGATATCAAGAATGCATTAGAAGTAATCAACTGTAGATTAGATGAAGTGGAGGATGGAATTAGCAATTTAGAAGTTAAGGCAGCAAAAATCACCAAATCAGAATAGCATAAAGACCCCCCCCCCAAAAACAAAACAAAACAAAACAAAAACAATGAGGGTAGTGTAATAGGCCTCTGAGACAACATAGAATGGACCAATATTCACATTATTAAGGTATCAGAAGGAGAAGAGAGAACAAGGAATTGAAAACCTATCTGACGAAAAATGATGGAAAATTTCCCTAACCTGGTGAAGGAGCTAGACATACAGGGTTCGGAAATGCAGAGTCCTAAACAGAACGTGCCCAAAGAGGTCCATACCAAAACATCATTAAAATGCCAAAGTTTAAAGACAAAGATAATCTTAAAAACATCAAGAGGAAAGCCGTTAGTTAACTACAAAGGAGCTGATTTCTCAACAGAAACTTTGCAGGCCAGAAGGGATAGGCAGAAAATATTGAAAGTGATGAAAAGCAGGGACCTACAGCCAATATCACTCTACCCAGCAAAACTTGTTTAGAATCAAAGGATAGATAAAGAGCTTCCCAAACAAGAAAAAGCTAAAGGAATTCATTGCCACCAAACTAGTATTACAAGGAATCTTAGAGGGACTTCTTTAACCCTATGCCTATTAAGAAAAAGAAAAAAGCTCGCTTGCTGTGTTCATAATTTTACATAAACATGCTCTTTGAGGCTGAAGTATATCTGACTGATTTTCAATGTGAAAATAAAATATAAAATGTGTTGTTGGAGTTATTTCTAAATAGTACCAGTCTATAATGCTAATGTAACAGAAATGTGTATGATCAACATTTAATAATTTGGTAAGGTTAAGACTGTAATCTGCGAGTTACTTTGGGGTAAACACTGTAGCTGCAAGTGCTGCCTGTGAGTATTCTCAAGGCAAACTGGAAAAGGTTGAGAAAAAAATATGAATGATAAATTGGCAATAACTATATATCTATCAACAATTAATTTAAATATAAATGACTTGAACATGCCAGTCAAAGATAGGGTGGCTGAATGGATAAGAAAACAAGACCCTTATATCTGCTGCCTATAAGAGACTCACTTTAAATCAAAAGTTACACACAGACTGAAAGTAAAGGGATAGAAAAAGATATTTCCTGAAAATGGAAACAAACATAAAACTAGGGTAGCAACACTTATATCACACAAAATAGACATTAAAACAAAGGCTATAACTAGAGACAAAGAAGGACCTCGTAATTTCATTTCTGGGTATTTATCTGAAGAAACTTAAAATACTACTTTGAAGGGATATGTGCATCCATATGGTCATTGCAGCATTATTTACAATAGCCAGGATATGGAGGCAACTTGGCTGTCCATCAGTAGATGAATGGACAAGGAATAGGTGGTATGTATATACAATGAAATATTACTCATACATAAAAAGAATGAAATCTTGCATCTGTAACAACATGGATGGACCTAGAGGGTACTGTGCTACGTGCAGTAAGTCAGACAGAAGGACAAAAGTCGCATGATTTCATTTACATGTAGAATCTATTTAAGATATATTTTTATTGTTTTTGACAGAGACAGAGAGAAGGGGGAGGGCCCCAAACAGTCTCCATAGTTGTACATCATTGGTTTTTCCACATAGTTTTATTCCACAGGTGGGCTGGGGCTGCACAGGGCAGGAACTGGGCCGGGGTCTCACCCCAGTAAGAACCGAACTGGAGGCACTCCCCAGTTCAGCATATGGGTCTGCACAGGCTAGGGCTGGGATTCGATCCTCGGTCCCCAAGGCTGCAAAGTGAGCGCCTAACCCACTGAGCCATCTCGGCTTTCCCTACATGTAGAATCTAAAGAAAAAGATGAACAAACAAAACAGAAACAAACTTATAAATGCAGAGAACATTATGGCAGTAGCCGGTGGTGGTGGGGGTTCAGAGGGTGTGGGTGGAAAAGGGGAAGGAATTAAGAAGTTAAAATTGGTAGTTACAAATTAGTCATGGGGATTTAAAATACAGATAAGGAATATAGTCAATAATATTGCAATAACTATGTGTGGTATCAGGTGCTTACTACATCTATTGGGGTGATCACGCCTTAAGTTATATAAGTGTCTCATCACTACAATATTAAGACTCATCTTAATATTGTAGACCAACTGTAATCAAAAAGTAAATTATTAAAAAAATAAACAAAAAAAGCACATATTTGTGTATTTGTATACATGCATACAGAAAAGAAAATATGAAAAAATACACACCAAAATATTAAAACAGTGGTGTGTGTGGGGGAGGGGATGGTTTTAATGTTTTAATGTACCTTGTCCAGCAATGTTAACATTTGCAAATACTACATGACAAGCTCACTGGTGTTTATTACTATTCCTTATACATATATTATATATTTTTTTAAATTAAAAATTGGAGAAATACAGTGGTAGGTTTTAAATACTAAGTGCTTTAAGTGTCAAATATGCACCGATATATTTTTTATCAGGACAGAGACCCTGGAATAGATTTTCTTCTGTGTCATTTTAGAGTAATATTTCATAAAATATTTTAATTCAAGGATAACAATATTCCTGCTGACAGATTGTTTCTTAATAATTGTGGGTTTCTTCTTGTAAATAAGCTTCATTGATTTTAATGTATATGTGGTTGAAGATGTCCAGCACTGAAGAATTTGAGTGAATGCTGTAGTGTTACTCACAATTAAAATTGAATCAGTTTAAACTATTTTTGTGGAAATTGTTAAGTGACAGAAATTTGATTCATTTTTATATGCTTTCTGAAGTGGAGAGCAAAGAGACATAATGGTATATGTTTGTTTTGTGGTGATCTAGGTATGCTCAACGGTACAAATCCCTTGGACTTTCTGGAGAAGGAGATGACCAAGTAATGAGACATTTTCCTTACTATTGTTAAGCTTTTCTGTATCAGTCTAATTGTGGCAATGTTTAAAAATTTTCATACAGTAAAGGTTTAAAGCTTTGAGAAGAATAATAACATAGTTTTCAGGAGGTTATAATGTAAGATTATTTTTTAAGAAAATAATTTGTTAGGTTTAAACCTAAATTAGATTTATGTATGCATTGGTAAATATAAAATATATACAGGAAAATTAGGATTCATGATGGCCATTTAAAATGTAATTAAATTAAGAATCATACCGGTAGTATTTTCAATGGCTTTGTAATTAGTAATTTGCTTCCTGGGTATTTTTTAGTAATGATATGATAATGAGATCAATCCACAATATTTTTTGTAAAAAATAATTCTTTTATTTTTTAAGATTTATTTTTATTGTTTTTAACAGAGAGAGAGAGAGAGAGAGAGAGACATACAGAGACAGAGAGAAGGGGGAGGGCCCAGAGCGGTCTCTATAGTTGCACATCATTGGTTTTTCCACAAAGTTTCATTCCACAGGTGGGCGCAGGGCTGCACAGGGCAGGAAATGGGCCAGGGTCTCACCCCAGTGAGAAATGAACTTGGGGCACTCCCCAGTTCAGCATATGGGTCCACTTGGGCCGGGGCCAGGATTTGATCCTTGGTCCCCGGGGCTGCAGAGTGAGCTCTTAACCCACTGAGCCATCCCGGCTTCCCTAAAAAATAATTCTACACGATGAAACAAAACATTCCAGAATATATATAGTTACTCTAATCTTAACTCACCCTAGGGAAGCTTTTGTTAATGATTTATATATGTTGAAGTTTGCTCCCAAGAACAGCTTACAAAAGATAACCCAAAGGTTGAGTTGGTGAATCAGAAGATAATGATTCTGAATTATCCTGTAAGTGGTCTGGTAGATTTGAAGAGAATGCAGACACTTGATCATTTTTTGAAAAATGAGAATGAAGTACTTCAAATAGACATATGAAAAGCCTTTTTTTTTTTATGTTGGAAAAATAAAACTGTCCTATAATCATATTATGGAGGCTTAAACATATATATATTTTGTTTGCATAAACATAGATTGATGGTTAGAAATTCATTAGCTGGTTCTCAAAACATGAGTTCTATTTGTTAAATAGGATTTCTTTTCAGCTAGCTCTTGCTAGATGGTTAATACTTGGATAATAATTAACCATTGAGTTATTTATTAACTAAAATTTAGTATTCTCATTATAACTTCCCTGATAAACATTGTAAATTACAAGGCATAGCTCTGGGAAGATATGTTTAGCAATATTCCTGTTGAGTTGAATGAACACTGAGTTGTGAACATAAGATCAGTGACTATCTGGTTATTATATAACCATTTTTATAGCTTTGTGTGGTTCAAACAGACATTTTTATTTGAAGATGGCAAGTAATAA
The DNA here is from genome assembly GCA_004027555.1 of Craseonycteris thonglongyai. Classification (NCBI taxonomy): domain Eukaryota; kingdom Metazoa; phylum Chordata; class Mammalia; order Chiroptera; family Craseonycteridae; genus Craseonycteris; species Craseonycteris thonglongyai. The sequence goes on along the minus strand of PVKE010028361.1, from coordinate 8,718 downwards.
ACTTAAAAAAATAGGAATATTGATATCTTATATTTCACTTTAGAATGTTTGTCTTTGACTTAAAAATTAATTGATTAATAAAATCCAAGTGTTGTTTTTATTCTTAAACAGGATGACTAAGAGAGAGGAAGCATCAATTCTGTAATAGATGATCAAGGGTCTGATTTTACTACTCATGTTTTTATTGTTAGAGTTTAAACTGGAAGGACTATTATTTGATTCATTAAGTTTTTCAGGATAACCCATAATAGCCAGTTGGGCAGATGATATAAAAATGCTTTTTTATTTTCAGTTGTCTCTTGTCATCTCATATCTGCCAATTAATAGCCTAAGAGGCCAGGGTACCATTTTTATCTCTTGGTTCTACTTTCTGGCAAGTTCTGTCACTTCTTTCCTTTTGAAATGTGCAGAAAATACCTCCAAAGTGGTCATCAAACAATACTGAGATAAAACAAGTAGATAGGACAGTAGTCGTGGAACTTACCTGATGCTATGATGCTCCAAGGTGCCCTACAAGTCTTGCACAATAACTGGCATTCTCTGAGTGCTTGCTGAGTGCCAGGCTCTGACTCAAGTGTATTACACCCATGACTGCATTACTATTCTTTGCTCCATTTTACCAACTAGAAAACTGGAGCTTTGAAAGTTAATCAGCTTGCCTAAGATTACACAGCAGTTAAGGGAAGAGCTGGATTTTGAGCCAAAGCAGAAAGCATACTCTTAACCATCCCACACTGTATGGTGCAGACATAATTGGATGTCAGCCATTGGCTCTGCTTGTTTTAGCCCCTTCTTATTTGTTAAGGATTGCAAGGTAGCCAGATAGCTGAAAAAGTAAAAATGAGAGGTCAGTTTGGGAAAGATGCATTGATTAGAAAACAGAGTATCTATGATTTTTTTTTTTTTCAGATATGCCTATTATTACAGTGGGATTGGTGCTGGTGTGCTTGTTGCTGCTTACATTCAGATTTCGTTCTGGTGCCTGGCAGCTGGAAGACAAATACTTAAAATTAGAAAACAATTTTTTCATGCAATCATGCGACAGGAAATAGGCTGGTTTGACATGCATGATGTTGGAGAGCTTAACACTCGGCTCACAGAGTAAGTACCTAGCTTTATGTTGAACTCAGACGTGGTTCTTATTCTTAACTAAAATGAAAGAGATGTCATCAGATTATGTTAGGGGATATTAGTGCATCACTTAGAAGTAATTATGAGTCTTAATTCCTGCTGATCCGTGACCATGTCTTATGCATCTTTTTGTTCCTACTGCATAAGAGCAGAGCATGAGGGAACCTGCAAGACTAGAACTGAATGAGGAATTAAACTTGCCAGACTCAAAAAATTCTCTGATAGCATGCAGAACAGTAGATACTTTCTAGGGATATTGGCTAGCATGATTCTAGATGTAAACTAATTTACCCCACAGTAAAACAAAAAATGACCAGATTCAGGAGAAAAGTTCTGTGTGCACAATTCTGATGTTTGTTTCTAACACTATCTCTTTTTTTAGTGATGTCTCTAAAATTAATGAAGGAATTGGTGACAAAATTGGAATATTCTTTCAGTCAATGTCAACGTTTTTTATTGGCTTTATAGTAGGATTTACACGTGGTTGGGAACTAACCCTTGTGATTTTGGCCGTCAGTCCTGTTCTTGGACTTTCAGCTGCCATGTGGACAAAGGTAGGTGAAGCCTGTGAATCTAGATTCTCAACTGTTCCTGCCCCACCCTCACAAGTGGAAAGCTGTTTTTACCAAATGATGACCCTGACTCTGTTCTTGATACTTGGTTTAAAATCTTCTGTTCAAAGTCAGTGGGCATAACAAACAATGAGTGTTGGCAAGAATATGGAGAAAAGGGAATCTTTGTGCATTGTTAGTGGGATTGCACATTGGTGTAGCAACTATGGAAAACAGTATGAAGGTCCCTCAAAAAATTAAAAATAGAAGTACCTTGTAACTTAATCTTTCCAAACCTTTGAGTATTTATTTAAAGAAATCCAAAACACTAATTCAAAAATATAAGTGCATCCCTATGTTTACTGCAGCACTATTCACAATAGCCAAGATATGGAGAGAACCAAAATGTCCATCAAGTAGATGATTGAATAAAAAAACTGTGGTACACACATACAGTGGAGTATTACTCTGCCATAAAAAAGAATGAAATCCAGTTGCAAAAACATTGATGGACCTAGGGAATATTGTGCTAAGGGAAATAAGTCAGACTGAGAAATACAAATACCATATGATCTCATTTATATGTGGAATCTAAAGAACAGAATAAATGAACAAACAAAACAGAAATAGATTCATAGAGACAGAGAACAAACTGATGGTTGCTAAATGGGAGAGGGTAGAGGGGATGAGTGAGAAAGGTGAAGGGATCGAGAAGTACATATTGGTAGTTACAGAATAATCACAGGGATGTAAAGTACAGTATGGGAAATATAGTCAATAATATTGAAAAAACTATGGATAGTGTCAGGTGGATACTCGACTTATTAGGGGAATCACTTCATAAATTACGGTATATAAAAGCCTACCCACTGTACACCTGAAACTAATATAAAATAATATTGAATATCAACTATAATTGTAAAATACAGCACAGGGAATATCGTCAATGGTATTGTAATAGTTATATACAGTGTCAGATGGGTAGTAGACTCATTGGGGTTATCACTTTGTGAGGTGTGTAAATGCCTAATTATTTTGTTTTGTGCACCTGAATCTAATAATAAAAAATAAATAAATAGATAAAATGATTAAAATAGAAACCGAAAAAAAATAACAAAACAAAATAAATAAAAAAACTCAGTGGGAATAAGCAGAAGCTGCCTCACTAAGTCTTACTCCTGCTAGGACTCCATGCTGTCCTGGGTCATGTGGTTATTTGACAAAGAGATGAGAAAGAAGTAACTCTCATTTCTCATCCTCTGCCTTCATGTAAAAACCATGCTTGGGGATGCCAGGATGGCTCAGCAGATTGAGCTCTCATCTTGCAGTCTTGGGTTCCAAGGCTTGAATCCCAGCACAGGCTCTTGCAGCCCATATGCTGAACTGGGATTTGCCCCCCAGTTCAGTTCTCACCAGGATGTGCCTCCCATGGGGGAGGCCCCTGGCCCATTCCTGCCCTGCACAGCCCTGCACTCACCTGTGGAATGAAACTATGTAGAAAACTAATGACGTGCAACTGTGGAGACTGCTCTGGGTGCTCCCCCTTCTCTTTGTCTTTTTCTGTCTCTGTCTCTCTGTGTCAAAAACAAAAAATAAATCTTTAAAAAAAAAAGCATGCTCAGCTCTTAAAAGGTGGTCTGACCTGATGAAACCACTTCCACTCCTGTAGGTAAAAGCTCTTAAATTCTCTAGTCGACAATTCCATATTCACAGCTCACATGTCCCATTCAATTAACATTGTTGGTTTTAATGTTTTTGGCCAGCATTGTAAATGATTCTATATCAATATGTATTTAAATCCATTGGTATGAAAATAATTTGAAAAACACTTTGTAGTCATATATGCCTGTAAATCTTAAGTCTGCAGTTTTCTTTCCCTATCATGAAGGCAGAGTAAAACTTATTTTCCCTTTAAAGACTGGGTGTAGTGTTCATTTTAAACTAATTTGATGTAAGAGTAGGTAGTGGTACAGAGATTGGCTCTGTATGTAATTTCTGTGGGAATCAACAGAATTCAGAGAAGGTATTACAAATTCATGTGACAAAAGGATATAAAATAATAGGGCCAACCAAAGTCAAGGCTAACATAAAATAAATCAGGCTGTCAGTATTGAGAACTTTTAGATGTTTACTATGTAGGATAGATTTGTTTTTACTGACAATAACTTTTTTATTGAGCATCTATTACGCCAGGCAAATACATAAGTTATCTTTCTGAATATAGGTATTAGGTCATTTTACGGAGGAAGAAACTGAAGTTTTGAGGATTCTGTTAATTTGTTGCTCAGAATAAACAAGGTTTAAATGTGGGTTTTTTTGATGATTAAATTGCATCTCTATATCAGTCAGTTGAAATATTTAGCAAAAGTTTTCTGTGTTAGTTGAATTTTCTGTTTATTAGAATATTAACCAAGGCAGGTGGCAAACTCTTTGTATCAGTGTTTGTTGATAAACTGTTTAAAATGTATTGATGACCTTTCTAGTTAAGTTAGGCAAATATATTATAGTAAGTTAATCTTTTAATTAATTATGCATTGCTTCAGAGACTATTTATTTAATAAATGGAGCCATAGACATTACTAGAGACCTAAATTTTAATCCTCACTCTACCATAAACTTTGGTATGATTTCAAACAAATTTTGTAAGTTCTCTGGTTGTTAGCCACTTTGAAAAAGAAATGTGGCCCACTCTGGAAGTCTCTGTCCCTGTGAGTCTGAAACTCTCCTAACCAGAGGCACCAAGGCAAGAAGGCAAAACAGGAAGGGACCCAGTCACAATAAGCTTTCTGCTCTAGGAAGCCTGTTTAGTTAGACATGCGTGCTAGAGCCTCTTTCCCAGCCCAGAGACCCTGGAGTAGCTGGAGGGCATACTCTACCCGCAGCAAGAGATACGTGGTGGTCTGACCTGATGAAACCACTTCCACTCCCTTAGGTAGCAGAAGCAGGATCCAATGAGAGATAAACCACACTGACGAAAATAATACCACAGAGTCTCTGAACATTAAACTGCCACTAGAACCACAGCTCACAAAGTAGGCCAAAAATGTCATGCAAAACCCAAAGAGTTTGCTAAAATAAAGGTTTAACTAGGACCCAGAGTCTCCTAACATAATAGATGAAATATCCAGGGTACAATAAAAAGTTACTTGTCACACTAAGAACCAAGCAAATCACAACTTGAATGAGAAAAAAACAAATTAACTGACACCAATATTGAGATAAATCTGATGCTGGAATGATGTGACATGAATTTTAAAATAGCTATCATAAACATGCTTCACTAAGCAATTACAAATCCTTTTGAAACAAAATAGAAAATATCAGCAATGAAATGTAAGTTATGAATAAAAGAACAAAATGAAATTAAAGAACTGAAAAATCCAACAGCAGAAATAAAAGTCATAATGGATGAGCTCTAGCCTCATGAGTGAGGATGATAGGATCCGATTAGTGTACCTAGAGATAGAACGATAGAATTAACCCACTTTGAAACAGAAAATGAAAAATGCTTCAGGGACCTGTGGGAAAATAACAAAAAATCCCAAAGACAATAACAAAAGATCCAAAAGACAATAACATTTGTTACCACTGGAGTCCCAAAAGAAGAGGAGAAAGTGTGGGACTAAAGTATTATAGTACTGGAAAAAAAACAATGTCTGAAATGGTCTACCCAGCATCAGGCTATCTTTTAACAACTGAATGGTTGAATAAGCAGTATATCCACATCATGGAATACTACCTCCCAATAAAAAGGGAAGAACTCTTGCTATACATAACAACCTGAATGAATCTCCAAAGAATTATACCATGTGAAAAAAACAATCCCAAAAGATTATATACCATATGATTCCATTTATATAACACCCTTGAACTGACAAAATTATAGACAACAACAGATGAGTGATTTCCTGGGGTTAGGGATGGTTGGGGAGGGGAGGAGAGCTAAGGAGTAGGATAAGTGGTGGCTATAGCTATAAAACATAGCATAAGGGATCCTTGTGATGAAATTGTTCTGTCATGACTGTAGTCACATGAATCTACATAGGTGATAACGTTGCTTAGAGCTAAATACACACAAATGTATGTAAAACTGGTAAATCTGAATAACATTGATGGATTACATCATGCTAAAATTCTGGTTCAGACATTGTTCTGTAGTTTTCAAGATGTCACTATTGAGGAACACTAGATGAAGAGTATATGGCATCTCCCTGTATTGTTTGTTACAACTGCATGTGAGTCTACAAGTATCTCAAAAAAATTATGAAAATATAAAGCATATAAATTATTAAAACAAAAACCCATATTAAAAAATAGAAAAATGTTGGGGAAGCCGGGATGGCTCAACGGATTAAGTGCTCGCTTTGCAGCCCCAGGGACCGAGGATCGAATCCCGGTCCCGGCCCGTGTGGACCCATATGCTGAACTGGGGTGAGCTTCCCATGCAGGAGGCCCCCAGCCCAGCTCCCGTCCTGCACGGCCCCCACCCACCTGTGTGGAAGGAAACCATGTTGAAAACTGATGACGTACAACTATGGAGACTGCTCTGGGTCCTCCTCCTTCTCTCTGTCTCTCTCACCTTCTCTCAAAAACAATAAAACACATTAAAAAAAAAAGAAAAATGGAACAAAGATGAAAATCAAAATATCCATAGTGGTCAAAAATATTACTTCCAAACATATGAGTTTTTATAATATAAAATTGCCTATATTAAATGGTTAAAAACTGTCTAATAATAATTTTATGTCTCAAACTAATACCAGTTAGACTTTGTTAAGAAAATATCAGCCTTTGGAAGAAAGAATGGGTTAGTGATACTTTATATGGTTTATGTGGGTTATTGTAATAATGGAAGTATCACCATTCTATTATTTTATATTAGACTAACAGTGGAAGTTACCTTTTCATATCCATAAGAATAGTTTGAAGATTTTTTTCTTTTAACAGACATGGTTTTGCAGAGAACAAAACACTCAATGAAGATTCTATCATAGTCTTACCTAAGAATATGCTTATAATGATAGAAGGTCATAGAAGGGAAAAAGAGCCCAGTTTATAGACTTTAGTGTGGTACTTGATATATTCAGCAATAACTTAAAATAGCATATTTTGAAACTTTTAATTCAAAAATATTTCTGGTAATCTTCCTATTGTTGGCTGCCTCTGGTGTGATAGTTGTGGGATGAAATTTTAAGAGGAATGGAGAAAAATAGCTGAAGCATTTTTCATGTGGGTCTCATCTTATGCAGACCTGTTTGTTCAGGGATGGCATTGAGCACCCTGGCTCAGACCCAGCACTGTGAATGATTCAGACAAGTGTGGTGGGGCGGCCCTAGGAAGATTGCTTTGAGGAGTCAAGAAGGTCTAGTATTGTCAGTGGAAGATTGCCTTTGAGAAGTCAGGAAGGTCTTAGTATGTCAGTGAGATAGGTACATGTAGCACAGTATCTGCACATAGAACATAGGCAATAAATGTTTATTTGCTTTCACTCACCCATTCCTACAACCACCGTAGTTCTTGACTTTTCACGCACAGCAAAGGAAGAAATGCACTGATAAAATCAAAAAGTCTTTGCGTTTTTTATGACATAAGGAATAGACTGATACTACTTATGCAAATGAGACCACAAATGCCTATAAATTATTTAATGAAAGAAAATACTGTTAATCAGTATTTTATTATGAATTGCTTGGGCTTAATCTTTAGTTAGGTGGTTAACTAAATAGGCATTCCAGATAAATAGTAACCTTAGTCCTTTGCCCATGCCAGTTGATTGGATCTTCATAATAGGGCCTTCTGGGACCCAAGTTCACATGTCAGTGGCTGATTTCAGAGAGAATCACTCCAGTGGCTGTTAATTCAGGCTTTGAAACCATCTGGAGGCAGGCTTGGAATCCTATTTCACTTGTTCTCAAACCATGTAACCTACCTCTTCATCCCTCCATTTCCAGATGTATAAACTGGAAAAAAACAGTACCTACTTCAGTTGAGAGGAATGAGAACCTGTATATAAAGTACCCAGTACTGTTCCTTCCACAGAATAAATGCTCAGGAACCAAACAGAGGATCAGAGAGCATCCATAAAACAAAGATCTCCAAGATGGCTACATGTATTTTGCTCAGGCGCACCATCTTCCCCTGGCATGTGAAATTTTTCGAAGTTCTGTCACCACACTGCTTAGTCCCTAGCAATCTTCTGGCCTCTCACCTTGGCACTTCTGAACTGGAGTACCATTAGCAATTGCTGTTTTGAGCATATACCATACTTATATCTCCTTGATGTTTTGTAATGCCTTTTTCTATATTTGTTTATGACTGTAGTATATACCTTCTTTTGTGTAATTTAAGATCTCCCCAAAGTTCCCATTTTATTTATCTAGATGAGGATCCATGAAGCATTCTGTGAGAAAATAAAAATTTTAATTTATTATATACAATCTCTGTCCAAAAAGAATTTGAAGTGACTTTAGAGTGAATATATACTCATATATTCTAAAAATTAGAACATCATGACCAAAGACAAGTAAAAGACAGATGTTGTTCTACATGTGTATTAACATAGAGGGTGTCCCAAAATTCACGCAAGATTTGAATTTTGTGTCATTTGTGTGGTAAAGTGTTGCCAATGGAAAAAAAAAAGACAGCGTGACAGCTGACAGTTCAGGGTTGTTAAAAATGGAGCACTACATGAAAGAACAACACGTTTTCATTGTTGAGCAATGAAAATGTACAATTTTAAATTATAAACCTGTGTTTTCTATCAAAATTCTTGTGTGAATTTTGGGACACCCTTTATAAGCAGCAGTTGTGTATATATTATTTTTATTTTACAAATTATAAAATTAGCTTGCTAAAAAAGTTAAATGATCTGAACTTGCATTTTTAAACAGGTACTGTCTTCATATACTGATAAAGAACTCTTGGCATATGCAAAAGCTGGGTCAGTAGCTGAAGAAGTCTTAGCCGCAATTCGAACCGTGGTTGCCTTTGGAGGACAAAATAAAGAACTTGAAAGGTTTGAGTCTCTTTTTTTTTT
>PVKE010028360.1:0-20968 GCA_004027555.1 Craseonycteris thonglongyai | reverse complement strand
CATCGCAGCACTGTTCACAGTGGCCAGAACATGGAAACAACCAAAATGCCCTTCGATAGATGACTGGATAAAGAAGATGTGGTACATTTACACAATGGAATACTACTCAGCGATAAGAAATGATGAAATACAGTCATTTGTGACAACATGGATGGACCTAGAGACCATCTTATTAAGCGAAATAAGTCAGACTGAAAGAGTCAGGAAACATATGACCTCACTTATAGGTGGAATATAAAACTGAAAGTAACAAAGACACAGAGACCTATGGACACACTCAACAGCTTGGTGATTGCCTGAGGGAAGGGGAGGAGGGGGGAGGACGAGAGGGAGGGGAGGTGGGAGAGGGCACCAGCCTTATGGACACACTCAATAGTCTGGTGGTTACCTGTGGGAAGGGGAGGAGGGGAAAGGGAGAGTTGGGGGGGAAGCGGGAATGGACACCAGATATATGGTGATGGAAGGGGAGCAGATTCTGGGTGGTGGGCACATAATGCGATGCATAGGTGATGTAACGGGGACTTGTACATCTGGAAACTGTCTAATTGTTACCAATCAATGTCACCCCAATAAATTTTACAATAAAATAAAATAAAAATAAATAAATAATAATAATAAAATACTTTTAAAATTAAAAAAATAAGTTATAACTAAAGGTAGGGTAAAAACTTTGAAGGTGATGTTAAACTAACAGGTTTTGAAAACTTTGTTCTGGGAGGAAAATGGCAACAGAAACAAATCTTGGGGTTAGAAAGGCCTTTCTAGACATTGGAAAATAACTCAGAAACTGTGAAGGCTAAGATTGAGTCATGTGGGTGTTCCAGGGTTATTCAGAATTCCCCAGCACATACCCATTCCTCCCAATTTCCCACCCACAGGGTGGGAAAACAAGGCATTAAAACAGTACCATTATAGAGAGAAACTTGAGTGTTCTCACATTTATTTTTTAAGCAAGTAATTTGCCCACTTCGGTATTTCACCAATAGTTCAAAGTCCTTTCCAACATCCCGGATAACTGATGCCCAGCCAACAGTAATGCAGCGCAGTCATGGGAACCCACCACATGTGGCTGAATTAAAACCACCCTGTGTATCAGGAACCTGAACCCAGAGTAAAAAAAGGAGAGCTGGCTCCAGCTCTTTCCCCTAATAGCTAGTGAGCCACTCAGGGTCATCTGCTGCCCTAATTACAGAGCTCCCCACTTCTGGGAAAGAAAGCCATTTGGGGCTGGAAACTGTGCAGAAAGACAAGCTTCTGAAGCAGCAAGCATGAGGTTTGGCAGGTTGGGACGCATCTACATTCACCCAAACTCCTGAAGTGTGCTTGTGGACAAGAAAAGAGAAGTTCTCTACCTTTGCAAGGCTAAGGAGCCGCAGGCTTTTCCGATGACCAATGGTTGGGCTTCTCACACACACTGTAGGTAAGATTCAGATCTGTGTGTGGACGCCCTGAAGTGATAGGCAAGCCAGTGAAACCAGGGGTGCGTGTGCGTGTGCATGTGTGTGTGCGTGTGCATGTGCATGTGCGTGTGTGTGTGTGTCTGCATGCACACACATGCACTTGAGGTTTTCTCTGGGAGAAAGGCCATGGCTTCATGGTCAGAGGAGCTAGTTCAGGTTCCATCAGCTGCTTGGCACTTCAGTGATGTTACATCTTAACGCAAAAGGCAGGAAGAGGAAGGAAAGAGGCGCATCAGTGAAGAGTGAGTCTGGGATAGAAAAGGAGGTTTAAGAAATGTCGTCGGTGGACTGTGAGTCCCCTTCACTGTGTTGAGAATTGCAATGAGTGGACGCAAGTCATTTGAAATGACTCCTCAGGTCGTTAATGTGTTCTTGTGATCTCCACAGCTCTCTCAGACTGAGACAGGTGGGTGGGTCCCTGCATTCTAAGCCTTACACAGACACTCCCATCCAGGCTGCACCTCTTCTACCAGAAGAGGTATCTCCTATACAGCAGGAACGTTGCCTAATTACACTCCGCACCCTCCCTCCACCCGCAGAGCAGAAGCTTGGTAAATACTTGAAGGAACCATTGTGTGGATCTTCAGGACTCACTGGTCAAAAGAGCATGAGCTGTAATCCAAGTGGATGGGATTCTAATTGTTATCTCATTGCAGTCCTAAGGTTTTCTTGGACAAGTCACTTAATCACTCCTATCCCCAGTTTCCCATCTAAAACAATGGGAATGACTGTTCCTAGTCTATGTGGTTATTGTATGATTAAATGAGTGGATGGGTTTCATGTGCTTAATGAACACTGTTCCCAGCACATACAAGGCATGTAGCCAATCATGATTATTGCTCTAAACACACATTTGTTTGAAAGATTCACCCTACTTAATTGTTTAAAAAGCAACCTAACTCTCAAATGGCTACTAAGTTTAATCAAATGTTATTTCATCAACTGAAGATGTGCTGAGAGCATTCTGCTTTCTACATGGGGCTTAACGACGCAGTTCTCGCCTTCATAGGTGAAGGGAGTGGGAGGCAGACTTTGCAAGCTCAGTGGGTGCTGCTAAGAGGAAGCGGTAGGTGCTGAGAGCACTCACCTGGACTTGGGGGCAGAGAGGGCTTCCCAGATGACAAGACATGAGAGGATCTAAAACAAGAGTAGGAGAGTTAGGTAGAGAAAGAGGCTGGAAGAGGATTGTAGGTGAGAAGCCCCAAGGCAAGAAGAGCTTGGTGAATTCAAGGACCTGGCAAAGATCCCAGAGTGACCAGAGTGGGATGAAACCAGAAACTCCTCAGGATGTCCTGGACTAGGACCACCGCTGGGTCTCCTCGCTGTTCTCCACTGCCAGCCCCAGGATGTGAATGAGCAGATGTGATTCTCTGTCTATTCCTACTGTGTTTGAGCAAAGTATGAAATCCACATTCTGAGTGTGAAAAAAGCATGCCATTTTATTAAGAGAAACCTAGTTTTCCTGACTCCCAATAAATAGATGATGAATAAATAACTCAGAGCCATGAGATAAAAGGTGTCTGTTATGAGTCTACCTGGGGAGCCCACAGGTCTCAGGTAGACGCTGTGTCAGGCTCCAGAAAGTTCTGAATGGCTGAGCTGCTGTCGGTACTTTGGTAGTGGTGATGGCCATTGGATTGGTAGATCGCCAAAGTCATCCTCTCTCTTTAAAAGGAATAAGCCATATACCCAGAGCTGTCATTTTTTTCAGCCCAGGGCATCCAATGGGGAGAAATAGAGCAGAGGCATAAGGTCAGATGGCTGCTGCTCAGTAAGCAACCCCCATCGCCTTTTCAAAATGAAGACACTTGGCTGTCTGAATCGGACCTTTTTGTAACACGTAAAGTAGGACTTTACTCTCCCAACTCCACAGTCACATTTCTCCAGCAGCATCAGGGCGCCCATGGTCTTTGCCCCAATTGCCATGGAAAACCTGATTTCAGATCCAGAAAAATTCCTGGCTAATCATACGGTCCAGGAATTATGAGATTCTGACGAATTGAATTTTCCAGTCAATGGAATGCTAATCAGGAAATCATTTGCATTTTAACCCTCTGGCTGGTGATCTTTCAGGAACTGTGGGGATTGGCTCTTACTCTGAACCCTGGCTCTAACCCTGAGGAGCTCCGTAGCCTTGGGCAAGTTACTTAATGTCTTTGTTATCTATAATCACATCACACATTGCCTCAAATTTAGCAGCTTAAAATAACACACACTACCTCCCTGTCTCCCTAAATCAGTGGCCCAGGCCCAGCTCAGCTGGGTCGACTCCATAGGGTTCCACAGCGCTGCGTCAGGTGTCAGTGGGCTCTGTCCTGGAGGTGAGGGTCTCCTTCCCAGCTCACACGGCTGTTGGCAGAATTCGTTCCTTGCAGCTGTGGCTCAGGTCTCCACCGTCTTGCCGGTTGTCAGCTGGGGCTACTTTCCATTTCTAGAGGACGTCTGCTGGTCTTTGCTCTGCAGCCCACTTACAACATGTTAGCATTAACTTGTTCAGTGTTCACCATGATCCTCTGAGGTAGGCACTGTTACTATTCCCGCTTAACAGATGTGGAAACGAAGGCTAATGCAGTGTTGTGGTTGGTACATGGACAACCATCTAGCAAGTGACAGAGCCCAAATCAAAGTCAAGTTGGTCCGGCTCCTGATGTCATTTGGGAAGTAGGCAGTAAGGATAGTAGTATAATGAGCATTACCAAAGTACTGTGCTAAAGGCATTCATGTATAATATCTCATTTAATTCTCAAAGTAGCCCCAGGACCTGGTGCTGATATTATCTCCACTGCTTCAGGAGTCAGGTGAAGTTATCTGCTCAAGGTCACCCAGCCACTTGGCCTTCACAACCTCTACATCTGACTTCAAAACCATTGCACTGCACTTGCATGCCAAACTGACCCTGCCCAAAGGAAAGAGAGCCCAGGTCTCTTGAATAGCAAGAAACTTGAGGATAGGGTAGAGCTGGGACTCTTGTGAACAATACCTTGGAACACATGGATTCAAAAAAAAAGGTCCCAGAACCTCCCTCCCAACCATAATAATCTTGGAATGACCTCTCGATTGGCCGATGTATTGGAGAAGGGAAAATCTGAAAAAATTGTTGGATTGTTCAAGGAGGTTCTACAGGCAGACTCCACTGAGCTTCAGAAAAGAATCAGATGGACAAAAATAATGCCCTCTTCTTGCTGAGCTCACACTCTGTGCACAGTGCTAGTTTTTCTTTATTTGCATTACGTAGTATAATGATCACAACCGTGGTGGGCAGGGATTCTATTATTAGTCCAACACAAGGAAACTAAGGCTCAAAGTGGTCGAGTGACTTAACCAAGGTTACTCAGCTTGAGGGTGAAAGAGGCAGAATTTGGCCCCAGGGCCACCTGACTACACAGCCTCTTAACTATTGAACTTAATAGCTGTGCATTGCAGTAAAATGTGTTTTGGAAACATAGACAGACGCATTTCATCTTCATCTGAGCAATAATAGGTTCAGTTTATTGCCCATTTTACAGGTGAGAAAACCTAGGATCAAGGCATGGAATCCAGTTCCCCATCACACCATAGGTAGAAAATTGCACCGAGGAAATACAAATCCAGTTCTACTCAACTCCAAAACTTGCTCTCTAATTCACCTCACTGCCAGTCAAATCTACTGTCAACAAAACTCTGTCATGAGCAGGTTCCAGCGGGAAGTCTGGCCATCTCTGACCACAGCCTGTTGGACAGAGGCTAGCCGCCTCCACCTGCTCCTCGGTCTCTCCTCTGATAGCTGGCCCCCTCCAGGACCCCGCAAGCTCCTCGCTCCCATGTCAACTGCTTTTGGGGGTTGCTGTCACTAATGCTTTACAGCCCACTCGATAAAAAGCAAGTCTGTATTGATTTCAGAATAACTTGAGCTGCAAATTATTGACTTGGCCACCCGAGATGAGAATCTATCGACTGTACCACAGTCTAAATCTAAGCGTCATTCCAGGAAACACAATAGCAGGGTGGCCCAATGCCTACAAGTACGTAAAAAGACAACAACTATTAGTCCAAGTGCTACCTGCAAAAACACATACCACATAATTTAGAGCTGGCTCTGGTCTTTGTCTGAGAGATCAAAGTCTAGTGGTTTACTTTGGCCATCGATTTAATAGTGTGAACTGACCTTGAATGATTTATATTAATAATAATGGTAGTAATAATGACATTGATACAACAATAATATTCACTGACCAGTCTGCATAAATTATTTTATTCGAAAGCCTAACAATAGCCCTGCCACTTACTACCTGTGGGATTCTAGGCAGGTTACTTAGCTTCTCTGTTTTCTCATCAGAAAAATGATAGTGTAACACCTCCCTTATCATGATGAGGAAAAGACTAAATGAAGTAATGTATATAAATTGCGAAGATCAGGATCTGGGTATATTCTTACCCTCATTATTTATGAACAGAAGCCCAGAGATGTTAAGAGACTTGCCCAAGGTCACACAGCTAACACAGAGGTTTGACTGGATCACAGTGTATTGTTTTTAAAATGTTTCATTGCCGGCATTGAAAAATGGAGCTGATTTCTTGTTTCTCTTGATCATTTGGAGGAAAAACAGGCAGCTTGGGGCCTGCATTTCTTTGTGCCACACTTCACTGCTCACTGAACCTATTCTCTCAGGTTGGTTAAACCCAACAGAGCCAAAGCTCAGCCAGCGACTTGAGCAAAAAGACCCAGGTTCTGGGACTTCAAAGTTGTCTGTAATGCCCTGGATCAGATGATGCTGGCCAGCAGCTGTCCTGTTACATGGGGTTTGTGGTCCCGGTTCACCAGAATCCCCACCACTCCCTGCTGTCCTACGCTTGGCCATTTCTCTCCTTCAGATGCCTGCCTGGCCCCTGGAGGCATCTGAGATTATGAGATAGGTTAGCACACTCATGTCTCATACCAAATCCCTGAGGGGCACACTATTAATACCATCACTCCCAGTTTACAGATGCAAAAACAAGGTCAAGGAGCCAGTGACTTGCCCAAGGTCACACCATCAGCAAGTATCAGAACCAGGATTCAAACGCAAGTCTACTCCCAGAGCCAGCCTTCTCTGTCCTTTGCTGCAGTTCCCTCCCAGGCTCACAGGCTAAATGGAAGTCTGCACGCAAAGACAAGAAAGGAAAATCAGTGTCAATCTCTCACGCTGGGGAAGCAACATCAAGAGAGGGAGCGCTCGGGTCTGCTTTACGATCCCACACACTCTCCTGCAAGGACTGCTCTGAGGACAGGGGCCGTTTCCAATGGCTACTGGCTCCAACAGTGTGGGACCCTCATCAGTGAGAGCCCAGAACTCACTTTTGTTCCTGTGTTGTGACTGCACAAACAGGCTTCCACATTCCATTGACTGCCCCCTTTTCATTCTTCAGACCTTGTAGGAAGGCCAGAGGCAGGGAGGGCTGGGGCTGACAGCAACCCCACACCTAGCCGCCACCCACTGGGTGACAATGCCAAGGCCCCACTGTCCTGCCAGCCACAGGGAGAGAGACAGTGCCTCCCACGCAGAAGCAAGCAGCCTCTGTGGTTGGGGACAGCAGGGAGGAATTTTTCATTATCTGTCCTCTTCTAGAGCTGGCAGCTTGGACAGTAGCTTCTAAGGAATAAACTTTCTTCTCAGGAAGATGGACAGGCCTGAGCTTTAAGTGATTCCATGAATATTTATGACTTTTCCTCCCTGCTTCTGTCTCAGCCTGGGCCATTACCCAAGGTCCCCACTCGGCCTGCGAAGGCCTCCTTCGTGCTCCGCAGAAGCAGCTTGTCCGATTCTGGCACAAAGAGCCGCTAGGTGGCGCTGTCGTCCAGTGAATGACGGAGAACAAGCCTGCGTTCGCAGCTGTAGTGCACGGTGTGCTAAGTAAGGGCTTTACGCGGGTTAAATCGTTTAATCCTCACAGGGACTCCCAAGAAGAAGGCAGTGAGGTGTGGAGAGAAGTTGCTTACCCAAGGCTACACAGCTAGGAAGTATCAGAGACAAGCTTCAAATCCACACACCAATGGTGTAAGGACACCAATGTCCCAGCCTGGGAAGGATGAGGGTTATTTTCTCTGAAGTTATATCCTTCTTATTCTTTAGGTGCTAAGATGGTCTTTCTTTTATGAAAGTATAGGACAGTGGATGTGCATGTGGTGTTGTTTGCCCTTAGTAATCAAAATTTAAAAAAATATATTTTTTTTGCTATTTTTTGTTTTTCTGCCTCCACCCCCCTGCCCCCCTCCAATCTCCAGTACCTCAAAATCCAAGGTCTAGGACCATGTCTCATGAAGACCAAGCTATTGTCCTGAGCTAGGAGGGAATTTGCGCTCCTACTGATTCAATAAGAATGTTGGCCACTTTCTAGCCCTAGTATACGTTTTGCCCTATTCAAAAAAAAAAAAAAAAATTTCTATGAGACAATTACAGTTCATCATTTATTCCAGTAACAAGTGGCAATTGAGCACCTGCTGTATACTGGGGTTGGTGGTAGCCTATCAATGCAGCGGCAATTGAAAGAAACATAGTCCTTCCCTTAAGGAGCTTACAGGCTGCAGAGGGGATGAGAATGAATCAGATGCATGTGCACACGCACACACACACACACACACGTGCGCTTGTGAGCTGTGAAGGAGAAGTACTTGGGTGTTCCGAGGGAGGAGGCTGTTGTGGGACTGTGAGGTCCACGAAGTCTTCTCCAAGAATACCAATTCATAAGCCAAGACAGGGTGAATGGACATCCATTGGGTACTCCAGGCAGAGGGAAGCACATGAGCAAAGACCTGTGGCCTGAGGGAGAATGATGGGCATGCGGTCAGCAAGGGACCCAGCGAAGCTAGGGGTGATGGATGAATGGAGGGAGGGAGGAAGGGAGGAAGCATGCATAAGACTCAGGTGGGCAGCAGCCAGGCCAAGACCTGCCTTGAGGGGCTTCAGGAGTTTGCTCTTTACTCCAGAGCTTTATCCCTGATTCTTTTCCATTCTAGGTGATCTTCCTCTTGCCTGTTCGCTTGTCTGGTTGGTACCAACCATCCAGTGGACTAGTCAGTTGAACCCTGGGGAATCGTTGAAGGGTTTTCAGCCCCTGGCACTGGATGACGGGGTTTTAAGAGGCCAGAGAACCTGCAGGGGGCTGGGGAGACGGGGTGAGTCCATTAGGTGGTGCCAGCCAGCCAGTCACATCAACTAGTACCAACATTTGAACCAAGGGTCTCGACAAGAGGAAGGTCATCCCGAATGGAAAAGAACCAGCTCTCGCGGGCGGCGGCGGGTGAGCTTGTGGGCAGGCTCTCTCCCAAGACGTGACCCACCTGTCCCATTTTCACTTGTCCAGTTCGCCCAGGACTCGAGCACTGAACGTCCCAAGTCAGGAATTTCTTCCGACTGAAATGATGCAAGAGGGAAGCTTAGAAGTTGAGGAACAAAGGAAGAGCGACAGAAATCTTACGAACCTGGATGAATGTGATGACCTATTTTTCTCCTCTAAAATTTCATGTACGTGTATGAGTTCGAAGGAAAAAGTATACCACAGTCTTAGAGGGTGGCTGGCTTTCAAGTCACCTGAGGGTATAATAATTATACATAAGATAACTAGCAGTGGAAGGTAGAAGAATCTGTATGTAAAAGCATCTACATTTTATTTAACTGATAAAATATGAATTCTATGTAAACCTTGAAATGATCAGTTTGCATAGTGTTAATCCCAGAACAACTAAAAAATAACAAATTGGACAACTACAACAGTCTTAGATCTAGTAGTTGTGGATAAAGTAGCTAAAACATTCACACACAGGTTTTTGTGAGAATATAACTGATTTCTCTTGGTGAATTGCCCGGAAGTGCAATTGTAGGGTCATGTGCTAATCGGGTTCCCCACAACCTGCCCTGGCTGCCACTTCAGGTGTCACCCCAGAGGCTCTGGGTGGCATGGGCACTTCTGTTCTTAGTGGCTGTCCCCTCTGGTGTCCCCAGAGAAAAGGGCAGGAGGCCACACACAGGCTGCCACCTCATGCAGGGACTGCTGGGCCAGGAACCCTGCTCCTCAGGGCTCCCCCTCTGCTGGGCGGGACCCCCTTATTGTAGAGTTAGTCCCCCCACAACTGTGTGGCCCAGGGGTGTGGGGCTTCTGCCATCCATAGGCTCATGCTCATCTCCCTCAAGCAAACACCCCCACCCCTCCGCAGATCTGGGGGTGCCGGAGCCTTCCGGGCAGACGCACACATTTGCTGCCCTAGGTTCTCGCGTGTCCTCGGCACAGCCCCGCGCCTCCTTGTCTGACACCCATCCCCCAGAATCTCTGTGCGCACACACCACCCAGTCTTCGTCAGCACGGTCCAAACGCATCCAAGCAACAGGCCCGGCAGTGGGCACTGGGCCTTCAGCCCTGTGTTGGCAGCTGAAGGAGCTGATAGGAGCCTGTCTCTATCCAAGGACAGACCTCACCCAGGTGCCCCCTGGGCAGTTACCGGAACAGCCTCTGACTCCTACCCTGAGCCAAGACACCACAGGGCCGAAGCTGCACTCACCCCACCTGCCACCTTTCCTTGGCCCACCAGGGTCACCCAGCCGTCCCTGCCCCTCCACCCACTCGCAGGCCAAACTCCAAGTGTCCAGTGACTCTGCCTCTGCGCTTTGTCACCGCGTCTCGGAAACGATGTTGCAGGATCCCTCAGGATCCCACAGACCTTGCGCTTTTTTCTGGGGGTCCTTACCTCAATCTTCAGCAAGACCATTCTAGGAAGGCGATGCTGTGTGCTCCCAACTCAAAGATGGCCTGCAACTCAGTATCGCTAGTGGGCAAAGCCACTGCCTGCGTGTCACAGGAGCAGGTAGTCACCTTCACTCCACTCACAACCCCCAGGTGTGCCCGAGACACCTGCACAGAGCAGAGCCTGTTGAGGGTGTCGCGAGAGAACGGGAAAGGGGTGGCCAAGCAGGAGGAAGACCCCGCAGTCATAGAGATGCAGGCCAGTCCCAGGCGGGCCCCGAGGGCCCTGGGGGGCCCAGCTTGCACTTGGGCCCCTGGGGATCCAGGAGGGTCTCTCCTCCCTGGTGCTCAGAGCTCAGAAGGCACATCCCACAAAAAGTCACGGATCGCCGGGCTGAATGCTGGCCCGGAAGAAACGCCATCTGGAGCCCAAGCGGCTCCATGCCCGCGTTCCTGCTACTACAGAGGACCAGTGGCTCGTCCACATCCCGCGCCCGCTGCTCCGGAAGTCCCCGGAGAAAGTGAGCCAAGAGGGTCCGAGGTCTCCTGCCTCAGCTTCAGCGTCTTCCCAGAGGAAGCGTGACAGGGACACAGGTGTGACCAAGGAGCCAACCTGGAGGAGCTGCTCAGCCACAAGGGACAGCTCCAGGCCCCAGAACTACAAGGTGCCACTTTGTGCAGGTCACCGCAGAAGACCTTGCACTTTGGGGGGACACGGAGGCCATCACGAGCTTGCACCCCACGCAGCCTTAGAGCTCTTTCCCCCTGCCTGCCCCCAGGGGACTGCTCCTGCCCCAGCTGCCCCCCAGCCCCCAGCAGGAGCCTACTGCAGGTGGAAGCAGGACTCCCCAGGGGCATCCTAGAGACTGCTGGAGGGCCCACATGCAGGAACTGTGGTCTCCCAGGACGCCCAGCCCCCCAGCCCCACCTCCGCCCTATCAGAGCCCCTGCAGGTGCCTCTTCACACTCACTGCCCCCCAACCCCATTCACTTGGCCGAGACCAGTGCTGCCTCCCAGGTGTCAACCTTGCGCCCCTGCACGCTCCCCAGCGCAGGCCCGGATGAAGCAACCAGAAGGCAGCAGCCCCGCCCCACCCATGTTGAAGCCCATCTGGGGGGCCCCCTCCTCTGAAGGAGGGGAACGGAAGCCCTTTGCAACCCAAGGCCCAGGTTTCAGCAGCCACAGATGCCACTTGGGCCTTCCCTGCTGCCCCCAGCACCTCCAGAGTGGACTCGCCCACCTTGATGGATGTGAGAAGATTCTCCTCCCGCGTCACTGATTCTAGCACCTCTCCCTAACCGGCCTGCCAATCACTCCTGCTGTCAATCACCCCTGCAGGCCTGGCTCCCCTGCCTGCCTCTGACACAGAGGTCATGACCAACGAGTTCACATCGCCTTCCCAGCCTCTCCAGTCCAGGGCTCCCCTGGCTCCAGGAGGAGTTGCTTCCCATCTGTCCAGGGCCTTCAGACACCCCCGCCCCCATTCCCACGCCCACCCCTGCGCTAGCACAGCCTCCCTCACAGTGGCTCAGCCAGCCTGCGCTGAGTGTCTGCAGCGTGACCTCACCTTTGAAACTTCCAGGCCAGCAAGGCTTGGGAAGTGGCTTCCGACTTTCACCTTGGGTAGCCATGCCAGCACCCAGCGGGCCTTTGCTACGACCCCAGTTGTACTCCCTTCTTCTGGCCTATCTGCTGCCACCCACAGGTCCAGTGCTGGGACCAATGCAGGGTCCCACGCCAGGGTAACTCAGCACTGGGCAGCACAAGCTCCACCCCCTCCCAGGGGGGTTTGTTCCTAGCAGCCCCTGTGGGCTTTGGAATCAGAGGTGCAGATCTGAGCTGCACCTTTGCAACCCTCACCATTACAGAACAGCCCACGGTGACCATGGGACCCATCAGTAAGAACAGCTGGGTGTTTGGAGCACTACTGTCCCCACCTTAAGTCACGTCTGTGGGCGTGTGCCTAGACAGAGCCCCCTTGCATCCGGCCCGCGGTCTTTAGGCGCATGTCCATCCTGGCCTGCACCCCTAGCCGCCCGCCTCTGCGCTGGACAGACAGGAGGAGTCTTGCCCTCAAGACCCCTTCATCGCCTGTCCAGGGCTTGACTGGACACAAATCCACTGGGCCATCCAGCTAGTCGCTTTCCTCTGAGTCAGGATCCACTCACTTAAGAGGGCGTAAGAGGAAAATGATGGACTAAAAAGTAGCTTCCCCCCGAAGAAGCCGGGGTCCACTTTCCTCCAGCTGGACCACACGTGGGCCCCCCCTTAGCTGTGCAACGCGAGTCTAGCCCTGACCTCAGGGATCCAGGAGCCAGCAGGTTGCCCAGAGATACAACATCTCATTCCCAGCCCTGCCTTGCTGTTCTCCTGGAGGCTGTTGGAGGCCTCAGGACAGTAGATAGACGACCTTGTCCCGTCTCCCCCAGTCCTGGGGCCGGCAGAACCCCCTCCTGCTGCCTCCAGTTGTCTCCTCCCAGAACCTTCATGTCTCATCTGGCATTTGTAATAAAGCCATGTTCTTGGTTTTCAACAGAATCTCATGTGTCTGTGTCCACAGACCAAGTGTGGAAATGCACTGACTAGGATGAGTGGACACGGGCAGTCAGACCTGCTCGAAGTTCCCTGTGGCCCAGCGAATGGGGTGTGGGAAGGAGCACAACTCGGCCAGAAGGACCGACAGCTAAATAGGAACAGTGGGTTTTGAGATTAGAGGCAGCCCAGGATAAAAGGGCCCCAGGGAGCAGTCAGCAGGGAGGACTGCCCTTGCCTGTTGGAACTGCTACTGTCTGTTCATCCACCTCTCTGACCTGAGTGGGATGGATGGGCCCCGGCGTACACCAGGCCTCCACATTCCACAAATTCAGCCTTTCCTAATGTAACCATTTTTTTTTCCTTTTTTGCTTTTAATAAGTCTTAGGCAAATCACCCATACACACATGTCACCCAGAGACTATATGCCCCTAGTACCCCAAGCAATCTACAGATTCAATATAATCCCTACCCAAATTCCAATGTCATTTTTTACATAAGTAGAAAACAAATTCCTAAAATTTGTAAGAAACCACAACAGATTGTGAATCGCCACAGCAATCCTGAGAAAAAAGAACAAAGCTTGAGGCATTATACTTCCTAATTTCAAACTATACTATGAAGCTTGTGTCACCAAAACAATATGGCATTGTTGAAAAAACAGCACATACACTAATCAAGAGTCCCAAAATAACCCACAGTCAACTCATTGACAAGGAATCCACAAATACTCAATGGAGAAAAGATAGTCTCCTCAGTAAATGGTGTTGGGAAAACTGGACACCCTCATGCAAAAGAATAAAATTGAACCTCTTTCTCACACCACTTGTAAAAATTAACTTGAAATGCATTAGACTTAAGTGTAAGACTTGAAACTATAAAACCCCTCCCCCTCATCACAGGTTCTGCAAATGTGCTCACTGCGTATATCTCAACGAATGGTACAATCTTATTATTGACATTAGCAAAAAGGAGAATCTTCCTGGCATTGTGTTGAGGGGGTTAGGATGAAGGCGGCTTTGAACTTGTAGCACTGAGTGTTTTTGCACATCCTGGGGATGAGCATTAGAAACGTAAGTCCTAAATGATGTGGCTATCTGTCAAAGGCAATTCAGGATTATTCAGGATTATCCAGGCTTCCCTTGGGTAAACCTATACAAGACTCTGAAATAGAAGCCAGGAGGGAGAAAATGTCACAGGCTCCCTGGGGAGGTGCAAACCACCCCAATCCTGGTCACCAAGTGTGGTCAGAGAACTGAGAAGTGGACAAGGCTCCTGGCTGCCCAAGAGCTCCCTCCTGGATTTTCTTGATGCCCATAATTGTCCCCTGCAGGATCCCTAGCACCCAGAAGAATGCATGACACATAGTAGGGTTGGTTGACCAAATCAATTCCACCATTTGAGATATGACTCTCACATGGTTTAGAATGTCTTTTGGTCCTTAAGCATCTTCTACAGCACAGATTCTTAGCTTGGGGTCCAGGAAGCCCCTGAAATTATATGCAAAATAAAGGCATAGATATGCTTTTTCTGGAAGAAGGCCCATAGTGAACGTTCATCATATTCTCCAGAGTGTACAAGACTCCCATACATTGAATAACCGTAGGGTAAATGAGGAAGCAAGCGCCCTTGGAAAGATAATCTAAACCACCACCATTCCATAGAGTGTGACAGCATTGTAGACCCAGAGGGACCGTTGGGAGGGCGCAAAGGTGACACCTCCTGATACAACAAGTAGGAGGTCACAGGACATCTCCTGTCCTCCACCCTCTGTCCCTCTTATAGACTAAAAAGATGGTCACATGACTGAAGTGGGACCTAGGAATCAGGAATGGTGGTTATCTTGGGTGGATGCAGAGCAGCATCTAGTGGAAAAGTGGGAAAAGTGATGTCACAGGGACATTTGGAACAAGACATCTTAAAGGCTTGTGGACCCAGGGCCTGAAGCTGCCCGAGTGGCAGCCCCACAGCCCCTGTCTCTGCAGTGCTAACCGCTCCTCATCCAGGCTTGTCTGAGCCAGGGCCCAGCTCAGCCTCTGTGTAGCTGTCACGTGGCCGTTGGTTTGGAATGTCCTGGGTTCTGTGTCCGTTGGCAGTTAAGCGGACTACTGGTCACTCAGGCAGTCACCTGCCCTCCAGGAAGTCTCCCTGCAAGGCAGCTGGTCGAATCTAGTGCGGGGAGTGGGGAGGGGGGCGTGAGGGGACACGGACACATTTGCCTCACCCCTCCCTCCTAGCCCATCAGGGAGGTGTCTTCTTTTGGGGACAGTGCATTGTATTTCAGGTCAAGGATTAAAACTTAGAGCTGAGGAGAAGCCGGGATGGCTCAGTGGGTTAAGTGCTCACTTTGCAGCCCCGGGGACCGAGGATCGAATCCCGGCCCCGGCCCGTGTGGACCCATATGCTGAGCTGGGGAGTGCCCCCAGTTCATTTCTCACCGGGGTGAGACCCCGGCCCAGTTCCTGCCCTGTGCAGCCCCAGCCCACCTGTGGAATGAAACTATGTGGAAAAACCAATGATGTGCAACTATGGAGACTGTTCTGGGCCCTCCCCCTTCTCTCTGTCTCTCTCTCTCCGTCTTTCTCTCTGTCAAAAACAATAAAAAATAAATCTTTAAAAAACAACAACAAAAATACTTAGAGCTGAGAGCTGGGTCAGGATTTGAGCTGTTCTCCTGGGCCCAGCATTGCCTTGGGACACAGCTGTCTCCCCCCAGCAACCTTGGGGCAGGAAGCGGTGGGACAGGGAGGGAGCAGAGCTCTTGGTGCGGGTGTCAGGACATGGTCTCATGTGCAGGTGTTCAGGGATGTTGGTCCCCAGACAGCCATCTGTGTCCCCTGCTTCACATCTGCCATTCATCAGTGTTGTGACTCTGGGAAAGTTACTTAATCTCTCTAAACATCACTGCCCTGACCCATAAACGATGGAGCACAACCCTTCTGTGCTCACCCCGTAAGGTGCTGATTGGGCATCACATCTTCCCATGAGCTCTTAAACACGTCAGTGTGGGGAAGGGAAGGTTCCATTCTCGTCTGGCAGCCTTCCACGTACCCTCTCTGGAGGTAAACCGTACTCCATTGCTTGCTTACTCTTCAGGACATTTAACACGTAGCTATCTATGACTTATGAAGCACCGATCCTTTTCCTTCAGGCTTTGTATTTGTTTTGCTCCATTTGGCATAATATTAATAAGCACGTCCTGTTAACATTTCCATATCACAGACAGGGATCTGAGGAACAGAAGGGTTAAGGAGCCTCCTCCAGTACATGTGGCTTTCGAATGGGATGGGCTTTCAGGCCACCAGGCGCTGACGGTCCCAGTCACTGTGTTGTATTGACTTGAGTTGTCTCATCTAAATCGTTATTCCCATCTGATCAGTCTGTTGGGTGTTTCACGTTCATACCAAACTGCAAGCTCAATCTTCCTAAGCCCTACTTTGATTCAGGGGGCTCCTCAGGCAGTTCTTGATAAAGAGCTGAAGTTGGACCTAGAAATAATGTTCTTTTTCAATTAGGTGCACGGCATAGTGGGTGGACACTGGCATAACTTATGAAGTGACCCAGGTAAGTCTATACCCACCTGAACCATCCACAGTCACCCCCATAGCACTGACTACCTTCCCTGTGCCATCCTTTACGTCCTGTGGCCCCTCCACACCCCTCCCGCCTGGTCACCTTCCATTTGTTCTCTGCATCTAGGAGTCTCGTTCTGTGTGGCTTCATTTTTGTTCATAAGGTTCCACATATCTGTGAGATCACATGGTCTGCCCCCGAGTCCGCGTGAGCAAGGGGGGACAAGCCCGAGACCTACGAGGAGGCTCAGGGACCTCACCGCCCGGGCTGGCTGTCACTGCACGCGGAAAACTTGGAAGGGGAGGGCACACCGAAGAGCCAACACCGAAGGATGTTTTTCTCCGTGAGTTCATGCTGGGCACCTTCCGGGGCTGCCCGGCTGACCAGCTTTCCTCAAATGCAGGGCGCACCAGCCGGGCATCTGTGCTCTTGTCCCGAGGCAGCTGCCCTGAACGCAAGTTCTAGTTCCTCGTGGTCTACTGGGAGACTGCTGCCCCACTTCTACAAGGGTCCCGTGCGTCTACACCTCCAGGACATGCCCTCAAGGGTCGTGCACAAGTACATCTAGGACAGTCCCTTTTCTGCATGAAGGTCTAGCCTGCAAGGGACAGAAACATGTGGGAAAGGGATGAAGTGGAAATGGGGAGACCCCCCCTCAATGTCCAGAGACTTCACTTACAAAGCTGCTGTTGAACAGCCGGGCTTGGCATGTTGTGTGGCCACTCGGGATGTCTTTACTCTGTGGGTAAAGGCTCCAGAACAGGGTTCCTTAGAGGGAGCTTCCAGTTAAGATTCACCTTCTCAGTAGCCGTCAAGTACATAATAAAGTGTTGTCACCTATCATCAGGCTGTTGGACCTTAGATCCTACTTCATCATCCTGTGTCCCCAACCCTGTGTGCTTCTAGACCAGTGTCACCCCATTCCCCCTCGCCCAGCCCCTGGTACCCCACTTTCTCCTCGGCTTCCGTAAGGGAGATGGGGCAGCATTCTCGGTCCTCCTGGTTCGGACGTATCTCACTTGGCGCGGGTCTTCCAGGTCCTTCCGCATCCCCAGTGGCAGGAGGTTCTTGCTGAGGGCTGAACCGTATCCCATTGCGCGTGGGTGCCACCTCTTCGTGCACTCCTCCACTGCTGCACACCCAGGCCGTTTTCACATCTCGCATAAGTACCTGTGCGAGGTCCTGATTGCATTTCCTTCAGATAACTACCCAGGCGTGGGGTCCTCGCTTTATTTATTTACGTATTTTTGAGGAGAGTCCACACGGTTTCCCACGGTGACTGCACCATTTCACGGCCCCACCTATAGCGCACAAGGGTTCCCTTGTCTCTGAAGTGAGCCTGTTGAGAAGGTCATACAGACCCTCCCTGCTGGCTCCGGGTCAGCCCCAGACCTGCAGGGAGGTAGCCGCACGGCTGTGAGGCCAGGCGCTGTCCTGTGGAAGCACAAGGAGGCCCGGCCACCGCAGGTCTGGAGAGGCTGGCTTGAGGGGTTGATTCCACGCCAGTGGTTGGGGTCTCAGTGACATCTCAGGGGTGATGGGGTCCCCCTGCGGGCCTCTGAGAGGCCAGCCCCCGTGTCGCCCCACCCTGGACCTGGCTCCTTCATGCTGGTGGCCACCTGCTCAGCTCGCAGACGCACACTTTCCCTGAAGACACCTGCTTCACATGCTTTTTCACTGGGAAACACCTAAGAATTGGGCATCCCTGGGTCAGTTTAAGTGACTCTTTCGTTTTCAACCACATCAAGCCATTATTTCAACCAACCATGTCCCTTGTGTATGGAGGACAGAGGTCTGTAAGAATAGAGGACAATGACTTGGCTTTTTTTTTTCTCTTCTTCCCCCTGCCCCCACCACCGGATCATGAACTTTTAGAATTTGGCAGCTGCTGCTCTGTATCTTTATATTTTTCTTCCTTTCTTTCTTTTCTTTTTTTTTTTTTTTTTTTTTTTTTTTTTTTTTTTTTTTTTTTTTTTTTTTTTTTTTGACAGAGAGAGAGAGAGAGAGAGATACAGAGACAGAGACAGAGAGAGAACTGAACTGGGGGAACTTCCAGTTCAGCATATGATTCCACATGGGCCGGGGCCAGGATTTGATCCCCTGTCCCTGGCGCTGCAAAGTGAGCGCTTAACCCACTGAGCCATCCCAGCTTCCCCTGCTCTGTATCTTTGGCTGCTTCTAGAGAAACAGTTCTGTCCCTGATGGATGTAAAAAAACACGCACATCTAAAACATGGTTTCCGGTTGGCACCTGCTAATAATTGACATATGCTAAATGCTAGCTTTTCAATACATGGCTACAATGCAAAAAACAAAAACAAATAAACACTTGTGCACACCACCACCCACACGAGCAAAGGTAAGGTCCTCTTCCAGGAAGAACTGCTCCATCTGAGTTTAATTTTCTGCCACTTGTTTTATTGATTTTACAGGGTCACCTCTTTCAGCCTCTGGAACTCGCATGAATTGAGGTCTTTGAAGGCCCTTGCGTCTTCCCCAAACTGTCCTTTGCTGTTCAAAATCCTTGAAAAATCCTTGAGAAAACCATCAGTGAAAGCTTTTTAAAGAGTTTCTCTTTCCTGTGGATTCATGAGGATGATGGAAACAAAAGTAAATAACGGGTATGTTTGCCTTGGCTATTAGAAGAGAAAGAGCTCAGTCCATCCCAGGCCCCAGGACTCCACAGGCTTAGCCCACATCCCTACCCCCTCACTTCCTGACCCCAGGGGCAAACTGCACCCAGTTCCAGCAGAAGGTGGGCTCTCCTATCCTCCCACCTGCAGCAGGAAATGAAGCCTGGGGGACACCTGCTCTGGGACACCCTGAGAAATGTTCAGACTGAGAGAGCCTCTGGGGACAAGCCAAAGGGTGCTCATTCTCGTCTCCTGCCCGACCAGTTTTCCTGGCAGCCGTGCACAGCACAAGGAAATCAGCACTGCAATTTCAGTTTCGATTTCTAAACGTTACGTGAGCGGGGAGGGCCGGGCAGGACAGCGGGTTTCTGAGCCTCAAAAGGGCTGGGCCAACGCAGAGAAGATTTATTCTAAGTGGCAGCCTTGGTCGTGCAGAGATGGACGCCCCCCGGGACCTGTATGAGACCCCTGCCGACAGGCTGGGCGCCTTTGTGGAGCAGAGCCTGCAGCCTCACAGGAACTGGAAGGAAGAAGTGCAGGACGCCTGGGAGAGATGCCAGCGGTTCTTGAGGGATCAGTGCTTCCATGATGAGCTGGTTGGAGACCAAGAAATCAGGGTGCTGAAGGTGGTGAAGGTGAGCACGCCAGGGGGAGGCGGGGGGTTCCAGCCTCAGCTCTGCTGCTTTGGGACTATGTGACCTTGGGAGAGGGGTCGTTTCATCTCTCCCAGCCTCAGCCTCCTCCTCTTTCCCCCGACTTGTTATCAGGAATAAACGAGAGAAAGTGTGGGCAAGTGTTTTCAGACAGCAAATTAGCCTACAAATCTGAAGGATGACAATGATGATTGTAATTGACCAGAGAAAAATTGTGAGATGTTTGGAATTAAGTTACAGCAGCCAAAGAGTGAGAGAAAGAGGCAGGAATAATGAACCGTCTAATAATTAAGCATCCAGTAAACAGAAGATTCGTCACATTCCTGAATGTACGTTGGAGCTTTGAATCAATCCTCTAGGTGTCTGTTAGCAGACCACCAGATGCCACCCCATTCTGCATATGCATGAACTTTCAGGACTATTGCCTGTAACCAATCAAAAATAGTCAATATCTCTTCCTTACAGACGATGTTCATATCATATAACTGACCCCACTTCCCCTTTTCCCACTTCCCTTATTGGCAGTCAATGTAAAAATTTCCAAAACAACTTACATCTTTCCTCCCCAAGACATTAAGCATAAAAACGCTTATTAGTTCCAGGACTGGGAACACGCTTGTCTTATCCACCTAGAGTTGCTGCTGGTGTTCTCAACTCCACGCCCCAGGGCCTGGCCCTGTTCTGGCTACCATATGGCTTAGAAAGGGTTTCAGCCATGGAAGTTACCTTTCTGTTTAACATAATCAGAATTTATTTTTAAATTACTACTACTACTACTACTACTACTACTACTACTACTACGGATCCAGCTCTCTGTGTGCCAGGGAGACAGGAAGAACATAGATAACAACAGATCTCTATAAAACTTATGCTTTTGCTTTTTGTTTAAGAAAACCTACTTGACCTCCGATGTCATAAAGGTAATCTCCTAAATTTTTCTTCTAAAATAGTATTATATTATATTATATTATTATATTAAAAATTACTTAGCAATTATGTAATACCAGAGAGTACTTCAAGGGTTAAATGGATGTTTAGGGTCTGACCATGCAGTTCAATGCCCATTTACTCATATATCATGGTTCCTCCTGGAAAAGTACTAACTTGTAATTTATCTTTTAACATATCATCCTAAGTCCAAAGTGCATTGGCTATAAGTCTAGATTTTGCTCATTTTGCTAGAATGAGAGACATGTAACATTAACTAAACCAGGCTTTCCCTGATTTACTGGTAGTGGCTGCCGAGGGTGAGGCTAAAAAGGAAGGACATGCAGCTTTAAGGAATCTTTACCTAGAGACCATCTTATTAAGCGAAATAAGTCAGACTGAAAGAATCAGGAAACACATGACCTCACTTATAGGTGGAATATAAAAGTGAAAGTAACAAAGACACAGAGACCTATGGACACACTCAATAGCTTGG
>PVKE010028359.1:0-20976 GCA_004027555.1 Craseonycteris thonglongyai | reverse complement strand
TGATCTTAATACTTTTGCGTATATAGTGCCTTGCCATTGTTGTAATTTTAGTCTAACCAAATTTTGTGCATTTTTAAGTCCAGGATCCCAACTACCAGCATTCAGTTATTTTTTGAATTAAAAAATAAGAAGGGGAGCTGATTCTGGGTGGTGGGCACATAATGCGATGCATGGGTGATGTGATGTGGACTTGTACATCTGGAAACTATCTAATTGTTACCAATTAATGTCACCCCATTCAATTTAACAATCAATCAATAAATAAATAAATAAACAAAAGGCAGGGGAGCTAAATATATGGTGATGAGAAGAGTTGTATACCTGGAACCTGTGAAATTATTACTAACCAATGTAACCCTAATAAATTTAACAATAAAAGAAAAAATAAGAAGCAAAACTATGTATATTTAAAACTTTGGTTAGTAATAATAAATGATTTAGTATTCTACATTACTTAGATGTTATCTAGGTATTCAGTGATTATCCATTAATTAATATCTGTCCAATCTTTTATGTTAAAGAACTTGGAAATTAGTTTCAGGTTACAAAACATACATACTACAAAATATAATTACTATTAAAATAAAAGATTTGTCAGTAACTGTTTTAATTTAGTTGATCACAAATGTATATTTTGTAAGCTTTAGCATTTTTAATGCCCTTTTGCCAACGACCAGCAGAAGCTCTCCTTGTAGTTGAATAAGTTTGGCTTACAATTTATTGCATCAGGAGATAACATACACCATAGGAAATTGTGGAGCAGCGCAGTAAAAGGGCATCAGAAAGTATATATAGGACTTGAGATTTAGTTGGGTGGTTTTGGAGAAGATACAGGAATAGAGGGTTCACTCTAGGTTGGTTGTTGTCAGAAAGTAGGAGTTTCTCAATAAATCTTATTCATAAGGAGGGCCAACTAAAGCAAGCCTGGAGCCATTACTGATAAAGCAGCATCAGTCACATTAACCAGGATAGCAGAATGTGTGGTATTTTGTGGCTTGAGCAATGTTCTTGTTTTGTCTATGTCCAGGCATGATTATGGAATGGTCTTGTCTTTGTCTTGATCCACCATGGTCACAGAGTGGCCTTGTCTGATATTAATGTTCTGTGAAATTGTCCGTGTGAAATTGTCCATGTGAAATAGAACATCAAGACTTAGCTGTGAGTGCGAGGCCAGCTGATAGCAGCTCCAAGGCCCAGCAGCTGGTAGTGCCAGGCCAGCTCCTGCATATCAGGAGCCGCTTTTTTCTTCATTGACATTATGTAGAAGTAATGTTAGCTTATTTGGTCAATAAACTTCCACATGTTTAGAAAAAAACCAAGTAAAACAAACGTACATTTGTATTATACTTAAATTAACACTGATAAATCAGAGAGAAAAGATAGCTATTTTCTAAAACCAAAATAGTTAAATGAGTCTTGAGGGAATTTAGAACACCCCACCTCAAAATATGCTAATTTGGTCTACTGACTGTTTTGAGCTAAAGGCACTGAAAAAACAGCAGATGCAAGAAGGGCACTCTGATATCTAATGATCATCTTGGTTTGAGTAGACTTATTTACATGCAGTGCCTGGCACCTGCCTCACCTCCCTTGCAGTATCTGAACTATTTCTAGTGTTCATCATACTCATCTCGCAAGAAAAGAGGCAGACTAAGGCAGGCCAAGGCTCACCAGTGCTGAGGCCTGTCCCGAAAGATGCCCTGTAGAGTCCTGGTCAGGGCTGCAGCATGGTATATATACATTGGCCAATGGGGAGAATACAGCCTTTGTATAGGAGGAAAAAGTTTCTTAGGGTCCCTGGCTGGGTCTTAAAATTAAACTGACAAAGGCAAATTAATAGGAGAAAAGCGTAATTTATTTAAAATACAAGTAAGTTTTATGTGACACAGAAGCCTTCATAAGGAAATGGAGACCCAAAGAAACAGTTAGACCTGAGTGTTTTATGCTGGGTTTGATGAAGAGTGGACTGTTGTGGAGGAATATGATAGGTTAAGGAGTATAAGGTAAGTGTAGTAAATTGAGAGAAACTCAGAAGGACTTCTTTACTAGGACTCTTCTCAGTTCCCCTTTCTCTTTAGAATAAGGATGCTCCTTTCCTCTGGTTATAGGGAAGGCACCTCTCACATGAGAGCTATATAACTTATTTCAGGGGAGAAAGGTGAAAGGAAGGTAAGTTATCTTCCTACTTCTGCCATTTTTTCAAAACCTCCTCAGCTAAAAATATTTAATATAGCATGGTGCCATATTTTGGTATAGGTGTCTAGAACCCCATCACTCTCTGTGGACCACTTGGATGCTGCCACAGCTTCATTAGAAACCCAATAACTCAAATCTCCAAAGACTCTGAGTGGTCACTCAGCCAGAGGACATGGGGCTATGCAATTCCTGGCACTTAGACTTGGGAATTGAAGCTGGAGTCAAATAAGCTGAAAGGCAGCATGACAGTGTCAGCATAGAAAACTTAATTCCTTAAAATTATGGAAGTTCTCTAGTGTCCAACTTTGTCTTTTCCCAGTGTCAGTAAGAGAATGCATAGGTTTTTAGGTTAACATGAGATACTATGATCAAAAAAGGCAGCAGCTGGAATGTAGGCCCAGGTTCCCAGAACACTCACAAAGCTCCATTTGTGAGCCTGGGAAAGCTCCCATTTGCAAGGGTGAGTGGCACTTGGAGTCCCTGGCAACCATTAATCTGAAAGGACACCAAGCTGTGGCTTTCTGTCAGAGCAGATATTGCCTTGGACTTCAAAGACATTACCTGATCCCTAAAGGGTTAGATAAATATGTGTGTCAAAGGTTTTTAAAAGGCATGAGCATTTGCTATGTGTTAGATCCTATACTAGACACTTCATGTACATGTGAGAGAAAAGTAAGTTAAGACATTACCAGTGAATTATGTTCATCACTGGGCCTCCATTTTTTCTAGGAATGAGCATGCCAATATATTCTGTAGCCAATAAAAGTATAAAGCAGTCTGATATGTCATAATCTCCAATATACATTATTAAATGAAAAAAAGAAATAGAAAAATAGAAAAATTTTTATTTGTAAATACACACACACACACACACACACACAATACATCCAATGCCTTAGTTTCTCGGTTCCTCAAATTATAATCATTGGGGAAGCTGAGATGGCTCAGAGGGTTGAGCACTTCCATTGCAGCCTGGGGTCTGAGGATCGAGTCCTGGTCCTGGCCTTGGCCCATGCAGACCCATTTGCTGAACTGTGGTGTGCTTCCCACCCCAGTTCAGTTCCCACCAGGGCGCACCTCCCATGAGGGAGGCCCTTTGATCAGTTTCCTCCCTGTGTGGCCCTGCGCTCACCTGTGGAATGAAACTATGTCGAAAACTAATGACATACAACTATGGAGACTGCTCTGGGTCCTCCCCCTCTCTGTCTCTCTCTCTCTCTCTCTCCCTCTCTCTCTCTCTCTGTCAAAAACAATAAGACAAATCTTAAGGACAATTATAATCATCATAAATGAACATGTTTGAAGAAAAATATACAATCATGCTAATTGACATGATTTTAAATTTCTAACCACAATCCTCAAGTGGGCCTTCAATGGAACCCAACAACCTTAATAATTTCCCTATGCAATTCACTTTTAAAACCCCTCTAACATATAACTTAATTTCTTTTCAAACCTATAATAGCCTTAATCCCTCAAAGTCTCAGCTGATGACATTGCTTTTTATTTCAATGACAAAACTGAAGGAAACAAAGAGAATATCCACATCCTCTTATCAATAGAATCTATTAACTGACTTATATCTCTATGTACCTGTATGCATTATCTTCCCCATTCACAGTGGATACTTCATCCAAGCTCCCATCTAAGGCCAACCCTTCCATTTGTGTGATGGCTCTCACCGCATCTCACCTGACTGGTTGGACTTAAAACCAATTAATTGGAATTTAAGATCCAGCAAATTCAAAAAACAAGAATTGTTGGAAAATGCATACTACAAATTAAGGAAACTATAAGTTGACTCCCAAGTGTAAAGCAGGGGTAGAGGTCTCTAAAAATTGTCACTAGGAGATCAACTAGGCTAAGAATCAGGAAATCTTTTGGAAGTGTGCTGAAGGTGTTAGTAACAGCTATTATGAACTTGGACAAGTTATTCAGATTCATGGATTTAAGACAGATGTGAGGAGGCTACAAACAAGATCAGCAAAATTATCTGTTGAGCCTGGATTCTTTCTATACTATCCTCTGAATTAGTCTGGGTTCTTACTTACAAGCAGTAGAAATCAACTGAGCTAAGCAGAAAAGAACTTTATTAAAAGAATATTTGTGGCTCACATAATCTCTAGGAAGGTTGAGAAACCAGAATTACAAGTTCCGCAGCCAGGAACCAAGCCCAAAAGCACACCCTAGACCTGATCTAGTGAAACACCACAGCTGCCACTAGGTCAAAACTCCACAGCATGTGTCATGGAGATTGCTCAAAGCTCTGGACAATGGGCTTAATAAAAGTTATTTAAGTCAATTTTACACTCTGCTTCTAAAATATGAAATTTGAGAAAATACTGAAAGATTCACTGGTTGGCTGCAGGGAAATATGAGAAGACATACAAAAAGAAATAGAGACAAAAGAGGCAAAAAATCTCAATAATGGGGTAGTATGTGACAAGGAATAATAAACTAACCCAAGTGCCAGGCTAGCCTTACTTTATGAAGGATGGCTGCACTGAGATTTCTGTGAAATTATCTTTTCCTTAGTACTATGCTAGTCTTCCTTGGATAATGACTACAAAAATTACTAATGTAGAATTCAAAACCCTCCTTTTCTCTTGGCCTCTAAGAATAGTTGGGTTTTCTAGCTTGACTTCCAGAGTCAAATGCAGGAGAAGAAATCTTCATCTAAAAGACTGAAATTTTTTTCTGGACAGAGTGTTGAAGAGAGATTGAAGAAAAGGCTAGGGGCGGAGGCATCCAGCTACACAAACTAGGTTTGGGTTGTCTTGTGTTTAAAGTTGAGGATGAGGGGAGAAGTCAGAGAGCAACTGCCAGAAGGGCACTACTGTGGTGGCTGAGGTAGGGAGAGGGAAATTTAAAGATTTTTTTCTCTATTCTTTTCACTTCTAATTGTATTTTGATTGATAGATTAGTTTCTTGTACTGGGACTCACAGAGATTAGGCCAACTCAAGCACTGTAAAGCCTCAATGGCCCAACTAAGCCATGAAAGACTTTGTTACCTGGCTTGCCAAAGTCAAGACACTCTAAGTTTCTGATTTAATAAGCATTCATTACATGAGGGATGTAGTGAACTAAACTACGTCTACTTAAACTCCCTCATTTTATAGCAGCATGTTCTCATACAGGTTTCCCTCTCTGTGCATCAATTTCCTTATCTGTAAAATAAGGTGCTTAAGGAAATGACAACTGCAGACCTTTCTTGAAAGATTACTCTGTTCCAGGTGTTATGTTTTACCTCTGTTGTCTTGTATAATTCTTACAACAATCTGAGAGAGTATACTATTAATATTTTCATTTTACACATGAGAAATTTGAAATACAAAGAGGTTAGACATCTTGCTCAAGGGTCAGTGCCAAGATTCAAAGCCAGGTAGTCAGCCTCCAAACCCCTCTTACCACTAACACCCCATTATCCCTGTGTTGCCTAAAACCATTACAGCATGTGCCCACTGCACTACCATTGTCTCCAGAGAGAATTTTCTATGTCTTCTTCATTTATCACTAGCTCCAAATTCAAACTAGTTAGTACATCCTAATGGCTGAGCCTGAGTATGTGCTGGAAAACAAGTATCTGCACTTTCAGCTGTTGGAGTGGGAGGTGACTCTGCCTCTCTCAAGTCTCACCAAGATTCCCCCAGCACAGGAAATGGGTCCGAACGCCTAGCAGCTATAAGGACAGATGTCTGCTCTTCCCGCTTGCTTTGTGGTCTTAAAGAAAAAGCAGAGTCTGGACTACCCAGGCTCTATCACTTCCTAGCTGTATGACTCTGGGAAGGCTACTTCTCCTCTCAGTGCCTCAGTTTCTTCATTTGTAAAATAGGGATAGCAGGGGATGCAGGATGGCTCAGTGGGTTGAGTACTCATTTTGCAGACCCGGGGTCTAAGGGTTGAATCCCAGCCACAACCCACGTGGACCCAAATGCTGAGCTGGGATGTGCTGCAGTTTGGTTCTCACTGGGTTGATCTCCATGCAGGGGGGCGGGGCAGCATGGTTCCTGCCCTGTGCAGCCCTGCACCCACCTGTGGAATGAAACTATGTAGAAAACCAATGACATGCAACTATGGAGGCTGCTCTGAGCCCTCCCCCTTCTCTTTATCTCTCTCTGTCTCTGTCTCTGTCAGAAACAATTTAAAAAAAATCTTAAAATAGGGATAACAATAGTACATACCTCATAGAAAATTAAATGACAATATTTATTTTAAAAGTACTTATAACAGTGCCTGGAACATAGTAAGTGTTATATAAATATTACATAAAGATATGTGGACACTTCTGGGAAAAAATGGCAGCTGGAGAGGTGCTCCTGGAACACTCCCCTGGAAATTACAACAAATACAATGACATAAGTCCACAAAGGATTCCTTATGCAACTCAAAAACACAGCTAAGAGACCCACATATCACACTGAAGTACCTACAGGTGGGCAAAGAGGGGCAAACTGAGGAGGAAGGAAGGGGGTTGTGAAGACAAGGCCACATGCTGGTCCCTGCTTGGAACTCTGCAGCTGCGGGTGGGGGGAGGAGGAAGATGGCAAGTGAGCATTCCAAACCTCACTTCCCAGGAGGTACAGGCCACGAGGCACTGCAGCCCAAATTCACTCCAGTTCTGAGAGGAGGGGGAGCCACGGGGGTGGTGAGAAGCCAAAGCCCCTTCAGCCCCAGAAAGAGGACAGAAAAGGCTGCGAGTGTGCTTCTCTGGCCACAAGCAGTTTTGCCTGAAGGGTCAGCATATAAAACAACTGATCCCAAACTTCAGGGCAGAGACCATAGGGCAAACCTACCGTAATACAGAAAAATGTAAACCCGTGCTGCCTACACTGCCTGCAGCTCCAGGCAGAAAACAAAGGCATTAATCCTGGTGGCCCTCCCCCACTACCCTTTCAGATATCTATTCCCCCAACTTCTCCCAGCATTAGCAGTGAGCCCCAAAAGAAACCGCGGCAGTGAGTATTGACTTACAGAGCAGAATATCTGTAGAGAGGCTGCCTGAATGAGGAATCAAAGAAATATAGCTTAAAAGAAAAGCAAAAAATCAAAGTAAACAAGTTGCAGACAGACAACCTCTCAGTGGCAGAGCTCAATACAATGGTCATAAGAATGCTCAAGGAACTTGGTGAAAATTTCAACAGAGAGCAAGCATAAAGAAGGACATAATGGGGAAGCTGGGATGGCTCAGCGGGTTAAGTGCTTGCTTTGCAGCCCCAGAGCCCAAGGATAGAATCCTGGCCCCAGTCCATGTGGACCCATATGCTGAACTGGGATGTGCCCCCAGTTCAGTTCTTGCCGGAGCCTATGTGGGAGGCTCCCGGCCCAGTTCCTGCCCTGCGCGGCCCTGCGCCCACCTGTGGAGTGAAACTATATGAAAAACTAGTGCTGTCAACTATGGAGACTGCTCTGGGCCCTCCCCCTTCTCTCTGTCTGTCTATCTCTCTGTCAAAACAAACAAACAAGCAATAAAAGAAGGACATAGGAAGCATAAAAAAAGACCAGGCAGAGATAAAGATGACAATAGCTGAAATGAAGAGTGGAATAGAAGGAGTCACCAGACTAAATGAAACCCAGGCATGAATCAGGGATTTGGAAAAAAAGATAGCAGAAAATACCCAATCAGAACAAAAAGAGAAAAAAGAATCCCAAAAAAATGAGGATAGTTTAAGAGTCCTCTTGGACAACATCAAGCGTAACAACAATTCACATCGTAAGAGAACCAGAAGCAGAAGAGAAACAGCAAGGGGTAGAGAATTTATTTGAAAAAATAATGACTGAAAATTTTCCTAACCTGGTGAAGGAAACAGTCATACAGGAAGCACAGAGAGCCCCAAACAAGATGAACCCAAATGGGCCCACACAGAGACACATCATTATTAAAATGGCAAAAGTTAAGGACAACGAGAATCTTAAAAGCAGCAAGAGAAAGGCAAGTAATAACATATAAGGGAGCTCCCATATGACTGTCTTTGGATTTCTCAACAGAAACTTTGCAGGCCAGAAGGGACTGGCAGAAAATATTCAAAGTGATAAGAACCAAGGATCTATAACCAAGATTAATGTATCCAGCAAGGCTATCACTCAAAATTGAAGGACAAGTAAAGAGCTTCCCAGACAAGAAAAAGCTAAAGGAGTTTATCACCACCAAACCGGTATTACAAGGAATATTAGAGGGACTTCTTTAAGATGAGGTTGGGAAGAAGCAAAAATTATGAATAATAAAATGTCAATAGCTACATATCTATCAATGGTGTTTCACTTTCAAGTGAAACAGATTAAAAGCTCCAATCAAAAGACATGGAGTGTATTGCACTGAGTGGAATGTCGAGCAGAGGAAGACAGGCATAAGTTGACTTCACTTACAGGTGAAATCCAAAGAAGAAAATAAACAAGTGGAATATGAACAGATTAATAGATAAAGGAAACATTTAGTTTATTGCCAGATAGGAAGACGGTTGGGGAAGGGGGCTGAAATAAAGGGAAGGAAATGGGAAGTTCAGTTTAGTTGTTACAAAGGAATAGTGATGGGGATATTGGGTATAACATGGGAATATAGTCAACGTTGCAGTGACAGTGTGTGGTATCAGAGGGGTGCTGGATTTGTTGGGGTGCTGGGAGGAGGGCTGGAGGGGTGGGTGAAGGAGGGGAAATCAAGAGGTACAAATTCATAATCGCAGGATGGTCACAGGGATGTAAAGTGCAGCATAGGGCATACAATCCATGACATCGTAATAACTATATGGTGTCAGATGGGAACCAGATGTATCGGAATGAGAATTTTTGTAAGTTACCGTATTTTCCGGCGTATAAGACGACCGGGCGTATAAGACGACCCCCTAATTTTACAGTTAAAACATAGGTTTAGGCCTATATTTGCTATATAAGACTACCCCCGACTTCCGAGGCTGTAGTCTTATACAGTGAATATAGGCCTAAACCTATGTTTTAACTGTAAAATTAGGGGGTCTTCTTATATGCCGGAAAATACGGGTATATAACTGTCTCATCGCTATGCTGTATACCTAAAACCAATATAACATTGTGTGTCAAATGTAATTGAAAAACAAATTTTAAAAAATACACTTAAGAAAAGATATGTGAAAGGTGTCAGTATCTAATTTCTCCACGTTCAAGTAACATGTTCAGGTACACAAATGCTAAATATATAATAATGTTCACCTTTCTCAAAGGAAGAAGAGTAAGGAGGGGCAGTGTATATCTACAAAAAACAGATGGGGTTTATCTTTTATTACCACCACCTCCTTGTACATCCCCTAGTTGAACAGAACTTTTGTTAAGAACACCTGACATTCCTACTCGCATGCCTGTGCAGAGGACAGACTCTTGCTTGGGTTCCATAGTAAGGACTCCTGCCATAGCCTGCTTTGTTCTCCTGAGAGTGTCCTCCCTTTCAGTTCACCCCCACCAACACTGCAGATCTGCTCCTTTGCCCCAGCCTTGTACCCACAGCCCTGCACCGGTGGGAGGATCTCCTAGCTGCAGGATGCCTGCCTTCCAAACCACACATTGGCCTCTGCCCTCAGGTCACATGCAGATCAAGAGGATCAGTGCTAGGTAATCTTGAAACTATCCATTTTGGTTGTATATGAGGAACTGCTTTCATGTGGCTTTCTAGCGTAATTTACAACCATACCTCTGACTATAATCAGTCAGTTATGACTTGTGCTAAGTCACCCAGAAAAATAATCATTTCCTTAGAGGAAGTTAGGTTAGACCAACATCTGCGGTTTCCTCTGGTGTTTTCATTTTGATAGCAGGGAATATCATCTCTTGAAAGAGTTTTACATTTCATGATATTGTAGAAAGTATCCCCAGCTAGAAGTCAGCCACCTCGGGAGTTTAGCCCCTGTTCTGCCCTTTGACACTGGGAGTGAGTTGCTTCACCTCTCGGGGTTCTCATTTCCTAAGACATTCAGTGGGTTGGGGAAATGGCAAATATTTTTTGATGCTCCCAGAATCAAAGGTAGGCTTCTACTCAGTCAATGGAACATTGGGACTGGATACCAACTACTCTAATTCCTCATTTTACAGAGAGGAAAATAAGGCTAATAGTGATAAGTAGCTTACCAAGGTCAGACATCTGGCTGAGATCAAAGTCAAGATTATGTGATGAAGAACTGTGCTCTGTTGTTTGCTAAACCCCGAAGCCATTGTGGACCTGTTGTTCTTATGCAGCAGCAATGATATTATGCTTAGCTTAATACACAGTTCTCTTCCTTTATTCAGATAATTTTCTTTGAAGGAAATAAAGTCCTTGCATTTATTGTGATTTACTGTGAGGGATTACAAGCTTTTATCTATGTTGTTGGGTAATAATTAAAACTTTGAATAGCTCTAAACATTATTTGTGGGATAAAAAAAATTAAGTAAAGCATTTTGAGATATCAAAATTTTCCAGTTTTATAATTCAACAAGACACTTGGCACACAGGGAAAAAGGGGGATATTAAAAAGTGCCTTTATTTGGATTAAAAAATTAGGGAAGCCAGGATGGCTCAGTGGGTTAAGCGCTCACTTTGCAGCCCCGGGGACCGAGGATCGAATCCTGGCCCCGGCCCGTGTGGACCTATATGCTGGACTGGGGAGTGCCCCCAGTTCAGTTCTCACCGGGGTGAAGACCCCGGCCCAGTTCCTGCCCTGTGCAGCCCCACTCCCACCTGTGGAATGAAACTATGTGGAAAAACAAATGATGAGCAACTATGGAGACTGTCCTGGGCCCTCCCCCTTCTCTCTGTCTCTGTCTCTGTCTCTGTTTCTCTCTCTCTGTCAAAAACAATAAAAATAAATCTTTTAAAAAATTATAATATGATTGCCTTGTGAGAGAAAAACAATAGGGACAAGTTTTCAAGACTTGAAGGTTTTTTTGATAACACAGCAGTAATTAATTTTCCTTTGACATGTTGCACTTTATTCTTGTGTAACACCATTCATCTAAAGAGTATAGATGAGTTTTAATCTCATCTATAATTAAGTTTCATATAATCCATTTACTTCTCTCAGTTTTTAGATGAGCAAATTTTTCAGAAATTAGACACCTCAAAAGCTCTATATTGCCTGTCCCTTATTTCAGCAAATTCACGTCTGAATATGGCCTGTAAGTGGCCTCTGATTGAAATTTAGCCTTGTGTGTAACAGGGTTAGTAATACCATGTGAGCCACCGGTCTGGGGTCTACCAGATAAGCTGAGGTCTCCTAGCCCCAAAGCAATCAACTTACTACCGTCTCTTCACCACCCCTTGAGTTCTCTTCCTGCTCACCCCAGTTAGTTTTGCTTCAGCTTCCTCTGCTTTGCCTTTAAGCTTCCCGTCCCCTAGGACCTGTGTTCAACCACCCTTTTCTCTCTCTCAGCTTTAGTCTACCTCAGACAGGATGCCGGGCTAAAGCAGCCATTTAGCCAGTGCCCTTGCTAAACCTGCTTTGAACTAGAGATTTAGACACCCATTATTGCCCCGTCCTGATTTCTGTCTGGATATAGAGGACAAAGCAAAGGAAGCCAGTCAATGGCTTGCTCCAGTCCCCAGATATAGAGTGCTTGGGCAGTAAGCGCTAGGTTCTGAACTGGAAACCTTTGACCCCCCCCAAAAGGAAAGCAAGAATGATAAATATTACTACTGAATCCATGTTGAAAACAGAGGTATAAATGGAAGTGCAGGTGTGTTGTCTGCAGCTGTTACTCCAAGTGCAGTCTAGGGACCAGCAGAATCAGCAACACCTGGGCATATCTCAGGCCCTTCCCCAGACCTAAGAACCCAAATCTGCACTTTTAGAAGACCTCTAGGTGATTCGTGTGCACATTGTCTAAGGTAAGTCTGGCTTGTCCTTTCCTATGAAAGGCCTCAGAGTTACCAGGACCTGAGAGACATTCGTGGACTGCCCAAAATGCACAGAAGCCAAACGCTAATCTAGTCAGCCACAGAGCAACATCACTCTCACAGGACTTACCGGTCTGTGTTGGCAAACTTGCCTAAGGAGGTTAGAGTCTCATCAGGTTACCAGGTGAACCTGGGATGTTTAGTCTCCCTCCTAAATGACCAGTCTTTCTTTAGGTATATTAATGCCAGCTTGAGGACCCTTCAGTTTTCTTCCTCTGCTTCTAAAAAGTAATCCTGCTTTCCTCATTTTGGGGGACATCTCCTGGTAACTTCCAAATAATATTAATGATCATAAGTCAGTCACAGGATCTCATTTAATCCTTCTAACAACACTATGCAGTAGATACTGTATCCCCATTTTACAAATACAGAAACTGAGGTTCACAGATGTTAGATAACATCTTCAAGGTCAAGAATTTAGTAGCAGGGATTCAGAGTTCTAGCTGGCTTTAAAAAACCTGTGGTTTTAGGTCCTGCAATACTCTCTCTCTCTCTCTCTCTCTCTCTCTTTATATATATATATATATATATATATATATATATATATATATATATATATATATATATATATATATATATATATACACCACCCACCACTTCAACCTTTTCTTCAGGCAAGCTTCAAACCTGCTTTGCAAGTTACTATTTACAAATGACTGACTTGTTTTCCTTCCCGATTAATTGATGATGAAAATGTAATCATAATGATGAGGTTGACACATGATGAGGTTGACACATAATCATCATGATTACATTTTCATCATCAAGTAACATTTGTTGAAAGCTCTCACAGTGCAGAGCACTAGAATTTTAATCCCTTACATGCAGTTTCTGCCTGCATACTCTTCCCTTTAAAAAATCATTTAGCAAAAAATGTAGCATTTCCTTTTGAAAGTGCAACCAACTACAAGCAGGTACTGAGGCAT
This sequence comes from Craseonycteris thonglongyai, assembly GCA_004027555.1. Lineage (NCBI taxonomy): Eukaryota > Metazoa > Chordata > Mammalia > Chiroptera > Craseonycteridae > Craseonycteris > Craseonycteris thonglongyai. The sequence goes on along the minus strand of PVKE010028359.1, from coordinate 7,961 downwards.
TTGTTTTAGTGCTGGAGAAAAAAACATTTGCTCAGTTATTCACCGTGCACAGTATCAGAACAAGTAATGCCCGACTTTCATACTTCAGGCTTGATGGCTTCAAAATCAAGATAAATCCTTTCAACCAGAGAAAGAAAGAAACCCAAAGGAACTTAATCTGTGGTTTGTTACTGCTCAATGTTGAATGCCTATGCTTTTATTTCATTCTGGTTTCTTTATAATTTTTAAAATGCTAAGGCTTATTATTGAAATTTAGTTTTGATGCCCAACCTTCAGATCATGGGTATTTATATTAGTCATTAAATGGCAATGAAAAGGAAAAGTTAATACACTTACCAGCTGGGATACTTTGGGAATATTATTTAACTTTACTGACCCTCAGTTAATCTACTTCTTAAAAGATGTTAATAAACTCTTAAATGAGTTCTTATTTTTTAGAGATATATACTGAATGAAATGATATGATGGCTGGGATTTGCGTCAAAATAATCCAAGTGTAGGGGAAAGTGGGTGGGTATACAGTTTAAACAAGATTGTCCATGTGTTGATAACTGTTAAAGCTGTGTGATGGGTAACCAGGGATAATACTATTTGCTCTATTTTTATATATGTTTGAAATTTTTCAATTAAAAGAATGGGGGAGAACCTCATGGGTCTTTGTGAATATTAGAATTATATATATATATATATATATATATATATAATCACCTTATGTGTGTGTGCATATATTATATAGGCTGTCCAGAAAGTATCCAGCCATGTAATATATAAAATAGAGGCACTTATGGCTGTATATTTTTCTGGACAGCACACACACACACTATGCAGCAATAAAACAGAAATAAATTCTGCCATTTGCTACAACTCTTGATAGTATAGAGGGTATTATGCTAAGTGAAATAAAACAGGCAAAAGAAGAAAAATATCATATGATTTCACTTATATGTGGAATCTAAAAACAAAACAAAGACAGACTGGTAGAAACAGAGAGCAAAAGGGTAGTTGATAGAGGGAGAGGTGGGGGGATGAGTAAAAAGGGAAAGGGGTATATAACCAATAATATTTTGATAAGTTTATACAGTGACAGATAATTACTAGACTTAGTGGAATGGTCACATTGTAAGGTATAAAAATGTCAAATCAGGGGGAAGCCGCATGGCTCAGCAAGTTAAGAGCTCACTTTGCAGCCCCAGAGACCGAGGACTGAATCCTGGACCTGGCTCATGCAGACCCATATGCTGAGCTGGGGTGTGCTTCCCATGCAGGAGGCCCCCGGTTCAGCACCCCAGCTTGAGAGGGCATGCCTCCTATGCTGGAGGCCCCTTAGCCTGGTTCTTGCCTTGCGTGGCCCCTGCCCACCTATGTGGAACAAAACCATGTCGAAAGCTGATGATGTACAACTATGGAGACTGCTCTGGGCCCTTCCCTCTTCTCTCTGTCTCTCTGTGTCTCTGTCTCTCTCTGTCTCTGTCAAAAGCAATAAAATAAATCTTTTGATTTATTTATTGTTTTTGACAGAGACAGAGAGAGAGATACAGAGTCAGAGATAGAGAGAAGGGGGAGGGCCCAGAACAGTCTCCATAGTTGCACATCATTGGTTTTTCCACAGAGTTTCATTCCACAGGTGGGCGGGGCTGCACAGGGCAGGAACTGGGCTAGGGTCTCACCCCAGTGAGAACTAAACTGGGGGAGCTCCCAGTTCAGCACATGGGTCCACACGGGCCGGGGTCGGGATTCAATCCTCGGTCCCCAGGGCTGCAAAGTGAGCACTTAACCCACTGAGCCATCCCAGCTTCCCCTAAATAAATCTTTTGTTTTAATGTCAATCACTATATTGTACACCTGGAACATACAGAACAAAGATAAGTTTGCAAACCAACTACACTTAAATAAAAAAGTAAATTTTTAAAAGTCAGTTTTGAGGAAAGGAATTTGTTTCAGTTTCAGTTGCATTTTCTCTACATTAATAAACTGAGGCAAATGGGGAGCCAGGTTGACTGAACACTGTTAACCCCTTTTGAATAAGTGACATGCTTGGTCTGCTCTGTAACCAACACATCAGCAATGAATGGGATGCCAGTTCACGGTTAATTGGTCTGTGGTTAGAGAGAGAAAAGCCCTGATTTTAGCATTTGCAGATATAAATACAGTGATCCCTCGTTTTTCGTGGTTAATGGGGACCAGAGCCTTCCGAAAAAGCTGAAAAACCACGAAGTAGGATTTGCCCCTAGGAATTTTCGTGTATGCGGGTACAAGAATGTTTTAAATATGTAAACAGTATTCATACTTTACTCATTTAAGACAAAAATTACAACAGTATACGTATTTACTTAAACGTGTCAGTGCTAATTAATAAGGTGAATGACAAAACCTTATACAGTAATAAACATGAATCAACATTGCTTTCTGAGAGAGGCGAAGAGTCTTGTGTTGGTGGCGGAGGAGAGGCTCTCACTTGACTTGTAGAAGCTTTAGGCTCCCTCGGAGACTCTTTCTCTCTCGCGCATCAACATGAAACAATGCTCCTTTCCGCAATGTGGCTGCCGACATGGTTGTATTTTTTCCTTTTTATTTTTTGATGAATATTTTGGAAAAACCCGCGAAGCACTGAAGCCGCAAAACGTGAAGCGCAAGTGGCGAGGGAACACTGTATATTTGAAACACCATGGTAGATTTTGACACAATAAAGGATGGACCAACATACAAATATATAGGTGAACAGGCTACACAGTTAAATATCACTACATATCATAGAGGAAAATATTTCGATTGATAACATTTTAAACAACTGAGTAACTATCTGAGAAATATTTAAATCTGTAGCTGACTCCCTGTAACAAAAAAATTTCTTTTGGACCAATGTTTAAACACTGAAAAATGAACTTGAAGAAAACGTGGGAGAGTGTTTTGTACAATGAGGATGTGGACGTAGAATTACTTAACATGGTATCAAACCTAGAAATTCTGAGAAATAATTGATGAATTTAACTTAATAAAAATATGTAAGTGTCGTGAACAAGTCAAAAGACAAAGAAATGTTTGAAAATGTGTTGGCAACAATTACTACAGCTCAGTTGTTATTATTTAGTTAACATATAAAGAACTGCAAATTGATAGGGAAAAGATCAACAACTCATGAACAAAATGGTACAAGGCATGAAAACAGAAGTTATGGTGAAATAAAAATATAAGTACATTTTCAAAATATGGAAACTTCACGTTAAGAGAAAGGAAACACAATCCATATTTTGATGAAAGTTTAAATTATGATTTTTGAGTGGATTGATGTAAGTTTCTTTGTGGGAAGACTGCCCAAATTTAAAATACACATTTTGTTTAACTGGGAAATTTCACGTTTAGAAATGTGTCTTACAGATATTCTAATATAGATTCAGGTGTGTGTAAAACATGTTTTGATGTTTCTTACAGAATAAAACTGGAAGCACCCATATGATTACAAGAGGATCCATGCCCAACACTTTATACTTCATATAGTAGAGGGAGCTCTATGTAACTACTAAGAGAAATAAGGCACGTCTTAAGTCCTGGTATGTAATATCTGTAAGAGGAAAGAGAAGGTTCAGAAAATTCTATGGAGTATACTACCCATTACATAAAATGCTTTTATAAAAAGGGAATAAGAAACAAAGATACAGAGACCTATGGACACACTCAATAGCTTGGTGATTGCCTGAGGGAAGGGGAGGGAGAGTGGGAGGGGAGGTGGCACCAGATATATGGTGATGGAGGGGGAGTTGATTCTGGGAGGTGGGCACATAACGCGATGCATGGGTGACGTGATGTGGACTTGTACATCCGGAAACTATCTAATTGTTACCAACCAATATCATCCCATTAAATTTAACAATAAAAAAAGAAAAAAAAAAAAAGAAAAAAAAAGGGGGATATCTCTGGAGCAAAGAAGTGGTAACACAGAAAACTTTCTGGAGAATGAGTCTGGGGAGGAGCAGAATGAAAAGAGAGTTCTATGTGGTAAATATTTTTCATAACTATTAAGATTTGTTTCTTTAGTTATGCCTTATCTGTTGGAGAATTTTTTTTTATTGTTCATATGTAATCATTTAATTTAGTTTAACAAATAATGGTACCCTCCTCAGGATGAAAACTTCCAGTGAAAAGTATTCATAGTATGGGAGGTAAACTGGAAAAAAATATTTGATTGGCCAGGCACAGAATAAAATATATAATTCACAGGTTTACTGGTAAATAAATGCAAAAGCTTATCTTTATGTCCTGATGAACTGATCTTACTTCAAGGCAATAGGATTTTTTGCTGGAACATTCACATATATATATATTTTTTTATTGTTAAATTTAGTCAGGTTACTTTGGTTAGTAAAGATTATATAGGTTCCAGGTGTACATCTCTTTCCATCACCATATATTTGATGCCTCCTCCCGCCTCTAACACCCTCCTCCCCCTTCCCCTCAGGTAATCACTAAACTATTGACGGTGTCCATGAGTTTTTGTTTCTTTGTTGCTTTCAGTTTTATATTCCACCTATAAGTGAAGTCCTGTGGTTCTTAGCTTTTTCTGTCTGGCTTATTTCACTTGGCATGATGATCTCAAGTTCCATCGGTTGTTGCAAATGGCAGAATTTCATCTTTTCTTATCGCTGAGTAATATCCCATGTGTAAACATACCACAGGCTTTTTATCCAGGCATCTATCAAGAGACACTTTGGTTGTTTCCACGACTTGGCCACCATGAACAGCGCTTCAATGAACATTGGGGTTCATATGTTTTTACAAACTAGAATTTTCGAGTTCATTGGGTAGATACCTAGAAGGGGTATGGCTGGGTCATATGGCAATTCCAATCCCAGTTTCCTGAGGAATCTCTACATTGCCCTCCACAGTGGTTGTACCAATTTACATTCCCACCAGGGATATATTAGGGTTCCTTTTTCTCCACAGCCTCTAAAAGGGAATTTTTTAAATCCATGACAAGTTTTATTTTAGGAAAGGACCTTATTCTACATCATGCTTTGAATAGCCACACAGCTTGTTACGTTCTTTCAGTGATAGGAATAAGCTAATACTAGTTTAAATTTCTCTAAATTTAATAACTCTAATATTATTTAGTTTTGAGAAAAATTTGGTTTTCTATATCTACTAGTTCTTGTCCTTTATTCTTCCCCCTGAAGCTATTTATATCAAATTTAACCTCTCTCCCTTTGGCGCTTGCAAAATACTGCCTCTCTTTCTATGTCTATATTTCTTTGGTATATGTTCTCAACCCCTCAGAACATTTGGTTTTTTTTTTAAAGATTTATTTTATTGTTTTTGACAAGAAAGAGAGAGACAGGGACAGAGAGGGACAGAGAGAAGGGGGAGGGCCCAGAGCAGTCTCCACAGTTGCCCATCATTAGTGTTCCATATAGTTTCATTCCACAGGTGAGCAGGGGGCTGCACAGGGCAGGAACCGAATTGGGGGGATGGGAGAGGCTCCCACATGGGAACCTTAAGAAAGTTCATTAAGTGACAGCAGCGTAACAATAGCTTTGAACCATCTATATTAGTAAGAATAAACAGGGAGCCATTCTATATCTTAGGTATCTGGAAACTGAACATATAAAGATAATTATTGTTTTCACGAATGAGATGACTTAAGAGAAAATGTATTTTTATTTTAAGGTTTACATAGGGACTAAATAATGAATAAACACTTGAGACTTTAAGACAATTATTTCTGAAAGAGTGAGAGTTCTGAAAAATATGATTGCACAACTGTACTATCAGGTAGAGATATAGAGAGGGTTTGGGGAAAGAAACAATAAGATAAAAGGTTATCATGGAAAAACTAATGAGAGAAAAATGTATGACTGTGGTCATTTACAAACTTAATTATACGTGTACATACAGCTATGAGCCAGGCAACATCAGCCATTAGACATATTCGTGGTTCAACTTCCATCATGGGTGCACCGAGCAGCAGTCCTATTAGTCTTGGAATTTGGATTCTCCGTCTCCTTCTCTAGAGTGGATTTTTCAGGTGTTAATGGGAACTCTCATTCTTTTATCACTATGAGGGGACATTTTCCATAATCTATACTTTTCTTTCCCCCAGTTCTGTTTTTATTTACCACTCTCCTTTTATTGCCACTGAGCTCATTTGACCTTTTTGGACTCTCAGCCTCTTTCAGGCTAAAAGCAAATACTTTTACCTGCAAGTAAAATTTGGCCCCAAAGTGACTTTATCTATTTTACCTACTCTATGACGTCCCCTCCCCAGGAACGACACTTTGTCTACAAAGTTAGACCAAATCCTCCAAGGGCAAAGCTGAGTGCTAGCAGGGTGTGACTGAGCCTTCCTAGCCAAAATGGAGCAAAATCTTTACATTTCTATTCTATCCCAGAGGGAGACGTCTGGCTTATCAAACTTCTTTCCTAGAGTCTGGATCACGCCCTTAAGTCCAAGTTAAAGGCTACATTCCTACTTGCTGCTGTTCTACTGTTACAGGAGTAGCTCCACAATTTTCTTCACCAGAGCGCCCAGAGACAATTATGTAAGTAGAATCAATACATAGATAGTTGCGGGTTCCTCCCAAGGAACGTAGATTAAGTTGCTACATAAATTTTAGTGCCTTTAGGAGAAGGACTGGGACAAAATGGAATTATTAACTTCCTTGGATATTAGGGATCAGTGCTTAATGTTGACTTGGAACATAATGTTAGAATTTACAAACGAACTCTCACAGAATCCTACCCCTCTCAGATAAACATGACAAAAGTGAGTAAAAGTGCATTACAGTGTTTTATAGAGTATACGATACCTGTTATTACCACTTAGAACACTCTGTACTATTAATAATAGCTGAAGCTGTGAATTTAAAAGTTTGATACGTTTTCAGATATCTGTGTTGTGAAGCCTTACCCTATGTAACTAATCATTAACAACCAAAGATTTTCTATAGTTAACTAGTCCTCTTGCTATGGATCCTGTTTCAACAGGCATTACATCATATAAAATGTTCAAAAGGTTGGATTAAACACCTCACATCAATTTCAAAGTACAGTATACTCTCAGTTAATCGAAACTTTAGCAACCAGAATAAAATCTTCCAGTTCTTGCTGATTGCTTAAGAGTTTTGCCAGTTTCTTGAAAGTGTAGGGCACATTTATCTGGCATCTACCAACCCCCATAGGCGCCAGTTAACCGGGCTTCTGCTGTATTATCTGCACATGTTTAATACAAGAAAGTCAATGAATATGCCTTGTCATTCCTGTTTTCGCTCTATATTTCTTATCAAACATTAACAATGACTGAGATGCATGCAGCATTTATAATTTTCCATGTTCCCCAAAGAGACTTCAATCATTTCTCCAAGTAGCCACTAAATTCTTGCTTCACTGAAACAAAAATACAACTGCAGATCTGAGTGGAACATACTTCTCCTGCTGAGTTTCCATCTTTCCAGGTGTTAAAAATTGGACACTTCTTTTTTTTTTTTTTCATGCCCTTGATCTATGAAAATGAAACCAGAAGGAAGGTTGTTGAGGAAACTGTGTTTTAAACAGTAGTCGCTCAATCTGTTGATTTACGGGCTACTGATTTACAAGCTGTGAATGAATGGAAGCCTTCAGCCACAGGAAGCTTGGCCACTGGGGAACCCCAGCGCTCTCCCTGGAGCTGGGGTACTTGCTCTCTGCTCACAGGAAAACTCACTCCAGGAGCTCCCTGTAATCAGAGTTTCTCACCAGAAGGAAATGTCTTCAGTGCTCTTACATGACTCTTAATCAGCTACTGACAGCGCGCCTTTGATCAGCATATTTGCACCGTGAGGTTAACCAGAGGGCCCAGTATGTCCACACAGATTTCACAGTCAGTTCCAAACTTACACAACCAACAGAGAGACTATTCAACCTTTTAAAAAAAGATTTATTTTATTTTTTTGACAGAGACAGAGAGAGACAGAGAGAAGGGGGAGGGCCCAGAG
>PVKE010028358.1:0-20975 GCA_004027555.1 Craseonycteris thonglongyai | reverse complement strand
ACACACACACACACACACACACACACACACACACACAATCAGGGGAAGCCGGGATGGCTCAGTGGGTTAAGCGCTCACTTTGCAGCGCCGGGGACCAAGGATCAAATCCCAGCCCCGGCCCATGCGGACCCATGTGCTGAACAGGGAGCTCCCCCAGTTCAGTTCTCTCTCTGTCTCTGTGTGTGTGTGTGTGTCTCTCTCTCTCTGTCAAAAACAATAAAAATAAATAAATAAATAAATAAGGGGAGATGAAAAAAATATATATACACAGTCAAAATATACTGGGCCAAATTTGAACACAACAAAGATCAAATTAATTAAGAAGCATTAATTTGTGCTACCAGATTTGTATCTATCTTAGAATAAAGCTCCTGCCAGCTGTACTTAATTAAAAATGTTATCATCATCTACACTACATAGATAGTAAGCATCAAAAATATTTTCTGATCAAAATTAAATACAGAAATAAATTATATGTTAAGGCTATTGTAAGATGGTACTGACAAACATGCCCCTGATTTCAAATATCTGTTGTTCATTATATCAACTTCACGGTTTCTCGTAAATGCTCATAAGCAAATTCATAAACATGAACATACAGTCCACCTCAAAAAAAAATTCTGAACCTTCTGCAGCTTAGAAAGAAATGACTAGATAGGATTAATAGGATTCTTAATGTCTTAAATCTTGCATTCCATTTTAACATAAACATATTTGACCTAATTTAAGATTTATGATTTTAAAAACTGACAAAAAGATTACAAACAACAATACTAACTACTATAAAATGAATTAAAATTAATGGTCCCTTCACTTGTTTTAATGGACTCTTGTGCTTTGTCAATACTTCTCTTTACCGAAGACCTCAGATATAGTTGAATAGATTTATGCCTACAGAGAGACCAATATTTTTCCTTAAAAAATAATAATTATGCATTGAAGAAACACGTTAATGTAAATCTAAGTTTTCCAGGTGTTGAGCCATCAAATAAAGCTCAGATTCATTTAGAAACCTTCCAGTCTTTAGATATATATGCTAATGAAAAAGCATAGAGAATACAGTGACTCAGATTTCCAAGGCCATATTGGTTGTGAAGATCAACTCTTTCATTTTCCCTATATTTTTCATGGGACATGGGAAAGAGCTGAAATGTTGCGATGGACACAGGACTTTTAGTTAAGCATAAACTAAGTGGGCAATATATCCAAGTCTTCTACTAGCCAGCCTCATCTCTGTGCTTGTTCTGTATTACCTCCAAAGACAAAAGTTTCTCAAAAGAAATTATTTCTAGTACCAATAATAGAATCTTACTTAGTTTTTCTCCTCTAATCAGCAAATATCAAAAAAGTTTTTTACACCTTTTCTTGAGAACATTTCATGGCCTTCCAATGCTGCACGCTGGAATTGAGAAAGTTTGGAAATCAATTATGGAGGGCCCTGAATGGCATATCAATTAGTCTTCCTACACAAAACATGTATTAAGTTTCCTATGGCCGCCAAAACAAATTACCACAAATTTAGTGGCTCACATCGACAAAATTTATTATCTTACATTTTTGTAGTTTAGAAGTCCCAATATAGGTCTCACTGCTGCTAAAATCAAGGTATGTACAGGGCTGCACTCCTTTTCGGAGGCTCTAAGGAAGACTGTTCACTTGCCCTTTATAGCTTCTAGACACCAACTACATTCCTTGGTTAAAAGCCTCCGTCCTCCAGCTTCAAAGCTAGCAAGGTGGGTTGATTCCTTCTCAATTTGAAGCACTATGACCTTGCTTCTATCATCATATCATTTTTTGACTCTCACTATTCTGCATCCCTCTTCCATTTCTAGGGTAAAGAAGCTTACAATGGCCCACATCAACAATCCAAAATAATCTCCCTACTTTCAGGTTATCTCATTAGCAACCTTAATTTCATCTGCAACCTTAATTCCCCTTTGTAACACAATCTAACACTCACAGATTCTGGAGATTACATCATCCCCAGGGATTCATTAGTTCAGAACCTGCATCCTATTAATAATCCAATAAAATTAAACAATTAGCCATTTCTAAAAATCATCTTAAATATAAAACTTTCTGCCTTTCATCTAATGTGAGCCTATAGCAAATTAAGTCCCAGAGCAAATTAAACCTGAAATATCTCTGGAGACAAAAATGACAAAACTGAATCCTACTTTGGCATATCATGAGAAGGCAGAGTTCTTTGGAAAAGACAATAATGCTGGGAAAATATTATAGAAGGCATCAGGAAGAGAGTAAGACCAAATATAAGATGGATTGAAGAGCTGGGCAGGGCTGTTGTGTACATCACTCATTTATAAGGTCGCCAGGAGTCAGAGCTTACTCAATGGCACATAACACACTAATGTAAGAGAGAAGGTTCCAGCATATGGAAAATGAAGACCTATGTTCAAAGTTCTGAATCTTTCATTCTGTAGCTCTATGACTCTAGATAGGTCACTTAATTATTCTAAAAGTTGCTACTCTTTCATCTGTAAAACGAGAATAACTATCTGTTTTATTTTATAAAGTTCTTGGAAGGATAAAATCTGTCATCATGAACAAACTTTATAAACTATGAGATTTTTTTTTTTTTTTTTTAAAGATTTATTTTATTGATTTTTGACAGAGAGAAACAGAGACAGAGAGACAGAGAGAAGGGGGAGGGCCCAGAGCAGTCTCCATAGTTGACATTAGTGTTCCATATAGTTTCACTCCACAGGTGGGCACAGGGCTGCGCAGGGCATGTGGGTCCGCATGGGCCGGGGCCGGGACTCAATCCTCGGTCCCCGGGGCTTCAAAGCGAGCGCTTAACCCGCTGAGCCATCCCAGCTTTCCCGAGATTTTTTTTTTTAAGTAAAGGATTATTGAGGAAGCTGGGATGGCTCAGTGGGTTAAGTGCTCATTTTGCAGCCCTGGGGACTGAAGATCAAGTCCCGGCCACAGCCCATGCGGACCCATATGCTGAACTGCATGTGCTTCCCATGTAGGAAGCCCCAGTTTGGTTCTTGCACCCCCACCCCCACCCCCTGGTTCAGCCCCTGGCTCGAGGGGGCGTGCTTCCCATGCAGGAGGCCCCCAGTCCAGTTCCCGTCCTGCACGGCCCCTGCTCACCTGTGTGGAACAAAACCATGTCAAAAACTGAAGTTCAACTATGGAGACTGCTCTGGGCCCTCCCCTTCTCTCTGTCTCTGTCTTTCTCTGTCTCTGCCAAAAACAATAAAATAAATCTTTAAAAGTAAAGGATTATTAATTGCTCTATTAGTCTAAATCAAGGTTCAGCTTAAACAAACATACATTTCCATGAAGTAATCTACCATGTCACCTAGAATCAATTCACCCACTTCTTCCCTCCATTTTCCCCACCTCTTTTATGGCACAAATACATTTTGTACCTCTCTGAATACATCACTTTCTCCATTTTTGAATATCAGAATTTGAGGGAAGAATCACACCTGATTTTATCTTGTATGTCTCGTGGTATGTGTATCATGATATTTTGTATATAATAGGTATTTATTAAATATTAGATTAAGGGATGACTTAAATTGAATCTCCAAAGGGTATACAATGCAGATGCCCTCATGAAATAATAATAGAACAAATGCTAAATAATGAATACAGAGAAAATGGAATGCCTAAATAAAAACCCAATCTTTGAAGGTGACAAAAATGTGACACAGCCTTGGGACTAAGTTTCTGAGGTTAGGCAGCTGCACAGTAGAATCACTTTACAAGCTTGAGGAGTTTTAAAAAGATGATTAAGGAAAAGCTGGGATGGCTCAGTGGGTAAAGCGCTCGCTTTGAAGCCCCGAGGACCGAGGATCGAATCCCAGCCCCAGCCCATGCGGACCCACATGCTGAACTGGGGTGTGCCCCCAGTTCAGTTCTTGCCCGGACCTATGAGGGAGGTTCCCAGCCCAGTTCCTGCCCTGCGCAGCCCTGTGCCTGCCTGTGGAGTGAAACTATATGGAAAACTAAGGCTGTCAACTATGGAGACTGCTCTGGGCCCTCCCCCTTCTCTCTGTCTCTTTCTGTCTCTGTTTCTCTCTGTCAAAAATCAATAAAATAAATCTTAAAAAAAAAAAATTATAAAAAGATGATTAAGTCAAAATCCCTGTGGATAAAGGCCAAGCATTGGTATGTGCTGCCCCGACTGAGAAGCACCAAGCACCATTCTACCTATATACAATATACGATGGAGAAAGGATAGTCTTTTCAATAAATGGTGATAGATAAACCAGACAGCCACATGCAAATGAATGAAACTGAACTTCAATCTTACACCATACATAAAAATCAACTCAATATAGAGTAAGACCTAAATTTAAGACTTGAAATGGTAAAACTCCAAGAAGAAAACATAGTGAGTGGGCTCCTTGACATTGGTCTTGGCAATGAGACTGTGGATTTTATATTAAAAACACAGGCAACAAAAGCAAAAATAAACAAGTGGTACTACATCAAACCAAACAGCTTCTGCATAACAAAAGAAACCATCATACAATGAAAAGGCAACCTACTAAATGGGAGAAACTATTTGCAAATCATATCTGCTAAGGGGTCAATATAGCCCAAATATATAAATACTCACATACAAAAACAAAGGGGGGTGCGGGGGTGGGCAGCGACCGGATGGCTCAGCTGGTTAAGTGCTTGCTTTGTAGCCCTGGGACTGAGGATTGAACCCTGCACGGAGGCCTGTGCAGATCCATATGCTGAACTTGGGTGTGCTTCCTATGGGGATGCCCCCAGCCCAGTTTCAGCCCCGTGTGGCCCCTGCCCACCTAGTGGAATAAAACCATGTCAAAAACTGATGATGTACAACTATAAAGACTGCTCTGGGTACTCCCCCTTCTCACTGTCTCTGTCAAAAACAATAAAATAAATCTTTTTTAAAAATCTGATTAAAAAACAGGCAGAGGAACTGAATAGACATTTTTCCCAAAGACATCCAAATGGCTAACAGGCACATGAAAATGTGTTTAACATCACCAATCAGCATGAAAATTCATCAAAACCACAATGATATTACTTCACACCTGTTAAAATGGCTATCATCAAAAAGACAAGAGATAGAAGTATTGGGAAAACCTTGTGCACTATTAGTGGAGATGTAGTTAAAAGCAAAACCTGTGCACTGTTAGTGGAAATGTAAATTGGTACAGCACTACAGAAAACAGTATCGAGGTTCCTCAAGAAATTAAAAATACAACTATGGTATGATCCAACCATCCCACTTGTGGGTATATATTTCCAAAGGAAATGAAACCAGAATATAGAAGAGATATCTGATTCCTATGTTCATTGCAGAATTTTTCATAATAGCCATTGGAAAAAGGAAATCCTGTCATTTGGACCTTAATGGCATTATGCTAAGCAAAATAAACCAGGCACACAAAGACAAATACTATATGGTATTGCTTATATATTTGTATGTGTAACCTAAATAAAAAGTGAACTTATAGAAACAAACAAAAAAATGTCACAGATGAGAATTATGATATATAATTTTTGTTGTAAATGTTTAGGTCCTCTGCTAGATTGTATGCAAGTTGATGTCCTACTCATTTTTATATCTACATTCATGCATTAAACAAAATGTATTGAATGCTTACTGTGCATCAAGCACTGTTCCAGGTGTGAAGGAAACCGCAGTCAGTGCACAAGAATCTAGGTTCCTGCCCTCAGATAATTTATATTCATTTGGGGAACAGTGATGAGGAAGGCAGAAAATTAAATAGATTCATAAACAGAGATTTTCAGATCTTAAATGATTCTAGGACAGAACAAACATGACGTGATAGAAAGTTTAAGGATGGTACCAATGTTGATAAAGTGATCGTGGAAAGTCTCTTTGAAGATGTGACATGTATAATATACCAAGACTTAAATGGTATGATGGTGCAGTCATTTGAAGATTTGGAAGCAGAGTTTTTGAGACTGAAGGAAAAGCAGTGAATGGACATAAGAAAAGAGAGAAGAGAGGGGGAGGCAGGGGAAAAGAGTAGAGTGGGAACAGGAACTAGATATGCAGAATCTTATAAACCAAGGGAAGGAAATTCATTCTAATTTCACTGGAAAGTCAGTGAATGCTTTGAAGCTTTTATGAATTCCTTTGATTACATTGGGCCCACTCAGGGTAATCTTATAAAATTATTTCACTTCTGGATATCTGGACATAAATGTTTGCTATTATAGGTTAAATAATTCAAACTTATTATAAAAGGAAAAATAATCTACCTAGCATTATTAGACTAAGCCAATCAAATAAAAATCTTCTGGGTGAACTTGTACTACCCCCCCAATAGTACCTAATATACAGATTCATTTTAAGAATTAGGAGAATGAGTCATCTAATCAAAGTGATCAAAATAAATCATATTATTTTTTAAGAGGGAAGACAAAAAGGAAAATCAAAGTAAACTAATACTAAATGAAATTCCTTCTTTTAATATAAATTGTTTTTAAAACTAAAACTTCATATTTATTTGTAATACTTTTTAAACTTTCTTTGCCAAGTCCTCCAAGATGGGGTAGAATTGTTTTAAGTGTGACATAGCTTTCAAAGAAACAAAAGTAAAATTTCTTAAGAACTGGACAAAATTTCATTTTACATTCAAATACCTTATTCAACAGACACTAGCAATCAATAAGCATTTTTTATTCCAAATTACTTTGTACCTAACAGAATATAATAAAGGCATTTTCTTAATCTTTTCCCAAAGAAGGTCTGCTATTTACCTCAAACAGATAGATCTGCTTAATAAAACACTTAGAAATTTCATAGAAAAGAGATCTTTTTGATATTTGTTCTTTTGCAATAGAGAACACAAAATTATTATTTTTTAAAGTCTCCTATGCAGTGATTAGACAACTTGGCTGGATTTATCAACCATTTATTTTAGATAGTCTATATAAAATCCTATTTGTCTGGAAGCTAGGAGGGTTGATTCCTCCCATCCCCAAACCACTTCCTTTGAAATGTTTTGTCTAACACGATTCTAGTATTAAGAACATTTATGCTGCTTGAAATGTTTTTAAAAAATACTCAATAAACTTAATAGTGGTTTCCTCTGGTGAGTAGTAAAAGTGAGTTGCATTTTTTTCAGTGTTTAAATTTTTAATAAAAATCTGTATTACTTTTTATATTTTTTAAAGATTTATTTTGTTTTTAACAGAGACAGAGAGAGACAGAGAAGGGGGAGGATCCAGAGCAGTCTCCATAATTGTAGGTCATCTGTTTTTGACAAGGTTTTGTTCTACAAAGGTGGGCAGGGGCCATGCAGGGTGGGAACTGGGCTGGGTGCCTTGTACATGGGCGGAATGCCCCCTCGAGCCAAGGGCCAAATGACGGGTGTGGGGGGCAGGGTGAGAACCGAACTAGGGGCGTTCCACATGGGAAGCACACTTCAGTTCAGCATATGGGTCCACACAGGCCAGGGTCAGGGCCAGGGCCAGGATTCAATCCTTGGTCCTGGGGGCTACAAAGCAAGCGCTTAACCTGCTGAGCCATCCCGGCTCCCCCTTGTATTACTTTTATTATACGTTAAGAACAAAAAACCAGTAAAAAAATTATCCATAATTACGAGCTTCTAGAAATACTGAAGGTTAGTATTTCCCACTTTTCATAGCTTTCAATAGGTGACAAAATAAAGGTCTAATAAGCATATGAGCGCTGCATGTAAAGTCTTTTAGGTTCTGTGCTCTTCATACCTCTCCAGCTCTACCAATGGCCACCCAACTGCTCCAGTTATACTCCAACTACTTGGACTCATGTTCACTCCCCATAAACTTATACTATTTTGTCTTCTGGAAGGGTTCTCACCCCACTTTTTCACCTTGTTAAAGTTGATCTATTTTTTAGGACTCAGTTTAGATGGTACCTTCCAAAAGCCTTCTCTAAATCCTCTTACAAGGGAGTGAATTCCCCTTTCCCATAATATGCTTCCAGAGGTCCCTGAGCTTACAGATCTCATTTATCAGACACTTGGGATTACTTAGCGATCTTTCTCACTAAGCTCCTTGAGGACAAGATTCTTGTCTTGTATGCCATCATTTTTTTTTTCTCAGCAGCCGGTATTCTGCTGGTCCAAAGTAGCTACTCAAATATTTGTGGAATATGAATGCACTATCTCTCGTAAGTTAAGATCCAATTCTGTGAAGCTATGTCTACCTATCCCAAGTAATCAGATACTTTTCCCCTCTACACTTAAATCAATTATTTCTCCCCATAGACTGAGCTGCTAAGCAAGGAGATCTATTTCATATTCCTAACTACACAAGCACTGTCCTGGGTACCTAGTAGAAATTAAATATTTGTTGAGTGAATGAAATAAATATTCCTTAAACAGTACAAGTGAAAAAAAAAATCAAGCATACAATACCGTGCTCATTTCTTATTTCTCCATTTTTATTAATACTAAGAGACCAAAAAGCTCTAAAAATATTTGTGCTTGTTTTAGGATTAGGAAGAGGGAGCCATTAAAAGACTAAATTATTTCTGAAATTCTACTCTCTTTCTCATCCAAATTCTATTCTCATTTGTAACAATTATTCCCTTGACCCTACTAAACTAGAGCCCTACTAGTAGTTTAGAAGCAGGAAAGTCCCACTTCAATAGGGGTTGTAATGGTAAGGTAAGGAGAAAAACTCTTACTCCAGGACAACAAGGAGAAGTGAAATGTTTCTGACTCAAACTTAAAAGCTGAAAATATTTTCCTTTAGAACTATTATTATTCACTGTTATACACAGTAGTTATGGAAGTTAATACTGCACATATGGATTAAGTAGTCTGTGGGCAGGGTTGGAGACATAATCAATATACAGCTACTTCTCACTTAATGACCTACATGTTTAACAACCACTCAGACTTACAATCAGTCCTCCAGTGTGGGGAAATCTGCTTTCTCAGTTGTCTCCTTCCCAGTCAGTGTTCACTACACAAAGCTTTCGCAATCATGCAAGATTACATATTTCGTTTATAAGTGTGGCATTGTGTGATAGCTACTGAAAAATACATACCCTATGGTGCCATAACCAATTCATTTAACGACCAAGCTACAGGAAAGGAATTCGGGCCTTAAGTGAGGAATGCCTGTAGTCAACACTATTTTTAAGGGACTGACTATACCAGATGCTTGGATTTTTGAACTATTATATATTCCTCTTTTCATATTTCCCTCTCCTACAAAAGGAAATCTGAATTTCACAACAGGTTTGACATAGCATTTCACATATTTAATATAATAGCATATAAACTTATGTTAACTCACATAATCAAACAGTATATTTTAATATTACTCTTAAAATACAAGAGACTAGTATACCAACAAATCAATCAACTAACTCCCCTATAACTTCAGGCTCTTCAATGAATATCCTTTTCACCTATATATCTTACTTGAAATCTGATGATATACCATTTTCTCTGCAAGTTTCTCAAAAGGAGAATTTCCCCCTCACATCCCTGTACTTTAGGCCAGATAGGAATGGTGAGATGTTGAAGGGGTTGGGAGAATGAATGGATGCATTCCTTGCATTCAGCTACCATTTCTAAACCATTTTTCCTACTCTTCTAAATACTCCAGCTCTTTTGACACAATACTGTATTCAGCTATGTAGCTACTATTACCGGTATCCCCAGCACTCTTCTCCATTCTTGCTCTAGTCATCCTTCTCAGTTATGTCAAATTCTGTGGATTTCCCATCTAACACCCAGGCTTCTTTGTTTCTTAACTGTTCACCTCCAAATACCCACTCCCATGATTACACTCATGGCTTTGTCAGCATCAATAACTGTACCAACTCCAAAATTTTAATCAAAAAATCTCAATTACCAGAGTTCCAGTCTGTGAAGTATATTTCCTATCCCTCTAGTTCACACTATCTCCAAATGCAATAATCTTTTACCTCACTGACTTCTTCACTCTCATCATTTTTCACTATCCATTACTTCCATCTTTATATTCCTCCTTATAACAAACAATAACCACTCCCGTTCAATAACTCAAACCCTTCAGTCCTCTCTCCTTCTATTACATTTACCTGGTTAAAACCCCCAACTCTGATTGAAATGAAGTATTCCACTTTTATACACCTGCATCAGAGCCACTTATTCAGAAAGGAGGTAAAATCAGATAACAGGACTGGCTCATTTCACTTTAAACTCAACTATAAACATGAAAAGGACATTTAACACTGCCTGGCAGGACTATTGTCTTTCCAAGAAAGAAAGTCTGCTTTGCCAGTCTCCAAATTAACATCTTCATACTGTTTTTCTCTCTTCAAACCTGTAACATATCTATTTCCTTATCTATGACACTCTCAGTTGAAGACTGACTTCATTCCATTAAAGAGAAATTCCCTCATATTTTCCTACCAAGCCTACACTGCTTCCCTGATACTCACTTGGGCAATGAATTCCAATCAGTCTGGTCTTTTTAAGAAGTCACCTTTAAACTACTATGTCCATGAGGTTCTGTTTTTTTGTAACTTTGTTAAGGCTGGGGGCAGGGAAGAGTGGGAAAGGAGTGAGGAGGGAGGGGAAGCTAAATATATGATGATGGAAAGAAAGCTGACTCTGGGTAGTGAACACATATTGTAACACATGGACAAGGTACTGTGGAGTTGTACACCTGGAACCTATGTAATTTTTACTAACCAATGTCACCCTCATGTATTTAACAGTAAAAATAAATAAGTCACCTTTGATTAGCTCTCCTCTCTCTTGTATAATCAATCAATTTCTCTTTTTCTCCCATTTGTTTTCATGAACACACAAATATGCTGTAGTATCATTCATCTTTACAAATCCCCCCTCCATGTACACACACAGTAGACTCAACCCCATTTTTCTGTTCTACTCACAGCAAAACTTCTTGATCTAGTGGCCTTCATTTCCTATCTCTATTTTCTCACCTCTAATTCACTCTTTAACCCACTCCAATCTTAAATAATTTCTTGAAGTTCAACTGTCAAGGTCACCAATAATCACCATTTGGCCATATTCCATTGCCCTCATCTTAGTACAACCTCTTAAGTAATATTAGAAAAAGCTGACCACTCTTTTCTACCAGAAATAGACATCTCTTGGACTCCATGACATATTCTCCTGGGTTTCTTCCTCCCTCTAATTTCCTTTAATGGTTCTGCTCTTCACTCCTCTAAAACATGGAGTGCCTCAGGGCCTGTTCTAGGATTGCTTTCTTCAATGTTTTCTCACCTAGTCCTAAGATTTAAACATCATCTATAGTATGCTAAATCTCAAATTTATATCTACAACCTAACCCACTTCTCTAAATATCCAACTATCTATCTGATATTTCATTTGTAAGTCTGAGACATTTAAAACAGACACTTGATCTATAAATCTCCCTGCCCCCTCCTCAACAGACTTGAATCTTCCAAACTCTTACTCCTCTAAAGATCATCCTCAAACATAACATATAGGCAATTGTTTTTCTCAGTTCCATCATATAGTAGCAGCTTTATTCTTCCATACTATTCCAGCAGCTTAAATCTGCCAGCACCTTACATTTCTGATTATGGTCAGAATTCACTATTTTGTAAATGAAAGACCACAACCACTCAAATTTCTGAATGATACTTGGACCCAAAAAGCAAGGCTAAAGTAGGAGTAGTATGAATAGATGAGGCAGCCAAGATTTCACAAACCTGTGAAAGCTAGAGGGTGTATCTTACAATTTCTAAGAGAAGCTACATTACCAGTTTATGTGAGTTTTCTTTTCATCAGACTTCAAACTTAATAAAAAATAAATCACTACAAAAAGCTTGGCAATCTAACAAGCATTATCTTTAGCAGTGCATAAATAATAGAAAGGTGTGTAGCATTCTGAAAGCCTTAGGCTTTTGCATAAAGTCATCTTGAGGTCACCACAAACACCAAGTATAAAAATGCTGATCTACTCCTTGTTTAAATTTGGAGGGGACCAGGGTCAGGAGGTACCACAACCACCTTCCAAGAAAAACCCCAATGATCTTTAAGTTCTGGCATTCCAGGTTTTGTATAATACTCTCCCATGCTGAATAGAGCTGACCTGTGTGACTCATAAGATGAAGCAGAAGTGTGCAACTTCCGAGGCTAAGTCAAATAGACATTGCAGCTTCCACCCTGGTCTCCTGGATTGCTTACTCTGGAGCCAGCCTCGTGTTGTGAGGATATTCAAGTAACCTGATGGAAAGGCCAATATGGAGCCTAGACCAGCATCAACTTGCCAGCCAAATGAGTTGAGTGAGTGACCTTGAAAGCAGATCCTCCAGCTCCAGTCAACAAATGCAGCTCATGTAGAGAATAAGTGAAATATACATTCTCTCACCTTACTGTAATTCACAATGAACATTCCTCACAATCACCAACTTGTGTGGCAAATGAGCCACCCTTGCTAGATTTTTCCAAATTATCTTTAATCGTAGGACCACTTACATTAAACTAAAACCAGTAGGATTTCCACATTAAAGTATCAGATACCAGCAGAAAACTGTTTATCCTCTTCCAGTATTCAATTTGTAATTTTTTAAGTAAAAAACTGTCTGAAACTTGAATAACAATTGTTATGATTATAAATTATTAAGTATGCCATATTCCAGAATGCTACTTTTTGATGAAAACAGAAATCAGACTCTACCATAATAGTACATTTATTTGCTCTCCTAAAGAACATTACAGATATGTTTGTGGAATTTTGAGTTTCTGTGGACTAGAGTTTGAAAGGCTAAACAAGAAAATGGTAACAGTGACTGCCTCCGTGGAGGGGATGTGTGTGGCTGAGGGACAGGGGTAGATTAATTTTCATTTCATACATACTCTCTTGTACTTTTTGAAATATGTACGATATACATGTAATATCTGCTCAGAAGTATACTATTTTTAAGTCTCTTTTCCTGACAATGCTGCATTTCTTTTTTCTTTTCTTTTTTATGTTTACAATGAGAGATCCAAAGCAACTTTAGTACTTACTAAAAAGTACTAAAGGCAAACCTCACTAAAATGGAATCAAGACGCCAGAAGGGGGAGCTCTCACACAGTACCACTTACCTCAATTACTTCAATTACAGACCTCAATCCAAGAATCAACAGGAAAGAATGATCAATTATAGGCCCCAGCACAAAAAGATGTACACTGCATCTCTTACAAGAAATTGAATACCCCAGCCAACAAGAAACCTTCATTTCCCTGAACTTTCACTTTTCTCTAATGGACTTTCATTCAAAACAACCCCTCCCAACTTTCTCCCCTTTTTTCTCCATAAAGTAATTCCTTTCTTTTAGTGTTCGAATTGTCTGACTTTAGCCACAGTTTGCATGTCCAAATTTCAATTCTTTGCTGTCCTTTAATAAACCCATTTTAGCTGATAAAAAAACTGACTTTTATTTTTAAGGTCAACAAAACCACGCTCATTACTTATTTTGATTTACCAAGTAAGATGTTATTTTAGTATCTAATTTATGCCTATATGTAAGTTTGAGGCCAAGAAGCAAGTTACATGTTACAACTCTAGAAACAACCAAGATAATATGACAAGAAACAATCTGGCTTTAATAACATCTAGTTAAAATACAATTTAAAAACTTTAGTATGTACATTCTTTAGAAAAGTTATCTGAGATTGTTGGTCCCTATATCACTTCAGAAAAAAATTTGGACAAAGCATAGTTAAAATATAGTAAGTCCTTTTTTTGTGGATATAAAAGCTAAATTATAAGGTTTTAAGTGACCTGTCTTTATGTAACGGGTGTCCCAAAATTCACGCAAGAAGTAATTTTGATAGAAAACACAGGTTTGTAATTAAAAATTATAATTTTTTTAATTAATTCATAAAGTATACAGCATAGGGTTATGTATAGAATAGCATATCGGGTAAATGGCCTCCACAGCTTTGCTGGCACATACATACTCTTTTGTTATTGCCTGACCAGCCGCATTTTCGAAGAAGAATGGTCCGATGATGCCTCCAGCCCAAAATCTGCACCAAACAGTGACACGTTGTGGATGCATTTGTTTCTCAACAATCACCCGTGGATTTTCTGAACCCCAAATGTGACAATTTTGTCAATTAACCAAGCCATCATGATGAAAATGAGCCTCATCGCTGAAGATGATTTTGTTAGAAAAATCAGCATCCACTTGTTCCATAATCCATTCAATGAACTCTATTCACTCTATGTGGTCAGTAGGCTTCAGTTCTTGAGTCAATTGAACTTTGTGAGCATGAAGATGCAAATCTTTCATGAGAATACGCTGTAGAGAGCTTCTTGGAATGTCCAATTCTTGACCACGGTGCCGAATTGATGTCCCTGGACTCTCAGCAACACTCTCACAAACTGCTTTGTTGTTTTGTGTTGAACGACTTGTTGAAGCATGGTCAGATTGTTTAAGATCACTAATTGATCCAGTCTCCCTAAATTTTTTAATTAATCTCTTCACAGTTGAAGAAATTAAATCACTATTCCAACCGTATTTTGTACGAAAATTGCGAACTGTAACTGCCAAACCTTCATTATTTAAAAATATTGCTCAACAATGAAAACGTGTTGATCTCTCATGTAGTGCTCCATTTTTAATAACCCTGTACTGTCAGCTGTCACATTGTCTTTTTTTTTAGTTGGCAACACTTTACCACAAAAATGATGCAAAATTCAAATCTTGCATGAATTTTGGGACACCCGTTAGTTAAGGCAGAATCAGACTTGAACCTTGGTTTCATTTTTCACTAAACCAAAGTCAACTATTTCTGATTTAAAATTTTAAATATATTTATCTTCAAGAGAGAGATGTTTCCCTATACCAGTAGTTTGGCCTTAATTTCACCAAATAAGGGACAAATATAATGAGGAATGTGTGCCAGGTTTGGAAAAAAAAAAAAAAAGTGTGTAAAATACCCTAATTAAATTAAATGTTGAGTACAGATAACATAATAAAACCAGAAGCCTCCATGACTAGGTTTATTTAGTCTTCAGAAACTTCATTAAGAACCAATTAAAAGCCAAATAAAAGATTTTAATTTGCAATTCAGTAACAGTGAGATAAATTAGGAGTGGAATTAAAAAAAAATCACACTCAATTTCTTTTTCAGGCATATAAAGCAGTATAGCAAACATTGGTTATAGAAGAGGAGAATAACTTTTCCCATTCAGCTATTCTTTTTGATTCCTTACATTTAACATTTTGACAATAAAACTGTCATGATTCAAGTCAAGTCCTCAAGGCCCTAATAACAGTATTTCATTAGCAGTCTGTTATGTGTATTGATATGCAAAACTTTTGTCAAAGGCTTAATTCTACACTAAATCAACAATCTCATTAATCCATTATAAACTAATAAGAAATCACAGCATGTGGCAACTCATGAAATATCACTAATTTGTGGGGGGAAAAATTCTACCAATATGCACTTCCAAAAGATAGCACACAAATTCTATGAAAGTGAAGCATAATTTTAAAGCTAACATAATATATTGGTGACAGAACTGATTTTCTCCCCATATGACTTTTGGTTTTTGAGTAAGAATTAAATTTCTGAAAAAAATACATAACTTAATTTCAAATGAGACACAACTCAATAAATCATTAGAATACATGTGATATGAGTGAGTGTTAAAACAAATGAGCACATTAAAACAGATTCATAGATTCTGTCCAGTGTAAGTTTTTCCAACCTATAAGAGGAAAAACTCTTGTGTTAGAACTAAGAAACCATAGAAGAAATGTTATTGAAATATTAAAAAAGATATACATCAGTCTCTGAAGTGTAATTATGGCAAAGAAAAAGACAGAAGAAATGAAAGAATGAGTACAATGAGAAAGCTCAGAATTCCACAGGTTTAATTAAACAGAGTTACAAAAATCAAGCCCTAATAAATATGGAAAAATAGGGAAAATATGTGGTCAGTTTTGTGGCAAGCATTGGAAGATTTTGGAAACAACAGTTAATAAGCACATTGACTAAATATGCTAAACATTAACAGAAGAACAGTACCATTCATCCACTATCTGAAATAGTTAAGTCTAACATAAGAGCTGCTTTATGAGGGATAGTACTGAAAGTAACAATCTCCGGAAAACATACATGAGAGTCCAACTCAGGAATAAACGCTGAGAGTCAATGCCAAGACAGACTGACACCTGATTTTAGTCACACACAGCAAACTCTTTCAGAAGTTAAACATGAGATTTACAAATTGAATTTAGGAAGTATAAATTAATTGCATTTATAACAAATACGTACATTGCTAATCAAGATACATTAATATTTTAACAGATATTGACAGTTTCTGATAAATCATCATGTTAGTTATGACTGATATTGGTAATGGTATCACGTGGCTCAAAAGAACTTCAGGAACCTATGAAGAGGGAGAGATCTGGATTTTAGTTCAGTTTAACTTTAGGCTAGTCAAGTTACCCTTCCTACTTGGGCCTCTGTTTCATATATTTAGCATGAGAGATGGGTAAGAAAGAAGACCTAATGATATTTAGGGTCTCCTCTAGTTCTGAAATTCTCTGTCAATTAATTTTATCCTTCAGTTTTCTGAAGGGAAATGAGCAATCTTAAAATAAAGAGCTGTTTAAATCTAACAGCAGGAAAGTAAAGGAACTACAACAACAATCTTCAACTTAGTATTAACATTTTCTTTTGAGAGGGAAAAAAAAAAGAAAACAAATACAGTAGACTCTCTGTTAACCAGAACTCAAGCAATTGGTTGCTTGAGTTCCAGTTAAGAGTCTACTTACATTTATTTGGCACCTACCAATCCCCACATGGCTGTTGGTTAACTGAGAGTCTACTGCATAAGAATTCTAGGTTTCCTTAAAAGAGAACTTCTTGGCATTTTGTTGATGCATCAATGTAATCACAAAGTGACAGATGGCATTTCATGCTATAGCTGTGGTTAACTCAAGTTGAATGTCTTTAAAACAAAAATATATTGGTATGATATATTAAATCTTCAACATCCCCCTACCCACAGAAAAATGTCATTTTATGTAAAGACTGCTATAATTTAGTTTGACTAGAATTTCTAACTCGCATGTTTGACTGCCTATTTAACAGATTTAATCTTAGATATCAAAAGCAAATTATACATGTAATATTGTAAATAGATGTAGATAAAAAGATTTGAAAAATCATATTCTGTCCCTGAGATATACCAAACAATATTTAAAATAAAATAAATTAAAAATCACAGCATCCACATGGTACATAGAAAGCTGTCATATTACTAGAAATGAACCTACTTCACTCAAAAATACTAGAGAACAAATTTGTTCGTGGTCCCTCAATTCAGTGAATTCTCCCTCCCTCTTCACGTTATCTCCACTTCAAAAATGTCTACATTATATTCTCTGTGCTCACTTGAAGTACAGTTTCTGCCCAATGCACTACCCACATACTACAAGTATATTTCTGACTTCTTGGACCCCAGGGCTGCAAGACGAGTGCTCAACCCTCTGAGCTATCTTGGCATCCCCTATTCTTATGTTTTAGATATGTCTTTTGTGTGACACGATTGGATCTAAATCTTCCATCTTATTATGTACTTTACATATGACCTAATAATTATTCCCTTTTCTCTCCTGTCTTGTCATTTAGATGAATTGACTTTAATTATTCATATTTTCCCCATTGTTATTTGGAAATTATGATCTTTTTCTCTTCTTTTACTAATTACTATAGAAATTATAATATGTATCTTATAAAGTCTAATGTTAATTGATACCTTTATCCTCTTCCCAGATGATACACTTTAATTCTATTTACTAGCCAACCTACTTATATAGTATTGTTGTGCATTTTAGTTCATTCTTATTTATTTTCTTTATCCCTCATTGTTGTTATTGTTTTATACTGTCATTATTCAGTTTAGGTTAATGCAGGTTATTTACCATGTTCTTAGATTTCCTGTGGTTTTCCCCTTAGGATCATTTTTCTTAATTTTGAAGAAGTTGAAACAATGCTATTTAGGACTTCCTTTAGTCTGCCTGAAAATGCTTTATTTTACCTCATTCTTGAATATTTTTGCTAGGTACAGAATTCTAGATTAGCAGTTACTTTATTTCAGCACATCTGGGTTGGTGGTTACTTTATGTCAACACATTCAGTTGCTCTTTAGACCTTAGCTATTTGTGTTCCTTTTTCTTAATAAAACAATCGATGGTGTTTCTTTGACTGCTTTAAGATTGTTATCTTCGTCTTTGATTTTCTGTTGTTTTAGTATGCTGTGGTTAGGCATTGGATTCTTTGGACTTCATCAATGCATGGATTGGTACCTTTTATCAGCCCTGAAAATTTCTTAGCCATTATTTTTTCAAGTATTTCCTTTGCTTTATATTCTTTCTTTTGTTCTTTTGGGACTCCAGCTTAGTATATTAGACCATCTTATTCTGACTTTTACCCGCTTTTCTGTTCATTTCATTCTTTGTGTCCCTCTGGTTTTCGTTCTGGATGGTTTGATATGACCTAGCTTCAGAGTTCAAAGTTTTTTCACTTGTTTCTAACCTGTTAACTCATCCAGTAAATTTTTTAGGTTATTTTATCTTTCAGTACTAGATTTTTATTTGGTTCTTTTTCATATCGACCATGTCACTTTTTATAGTTTTCCGTTCCAAGCAAAAATACTTACTTTTCTGTGTATGTCTGGTATTCCGATTTTGTCCAGTATCTGTTGGTCTGATTTTATTTTCTGTTGTAAAAATAATTTTAATTTATTTTTATTTATTTTTTTTTTTTTTGAGAGAAGGTGAGCAGGCGAAAGAGAGTAGGGGGCAGGCCAAGAGCAGTCTCCACAGTTGTATATCGTTAGTTGTGACATGGTTTCATTCTACATAGATGGATGTGAGACTGTGAGGAGCGGGAATTGAACCAGAGGCCTCCTGCATGGGAGGTGAGAACCTTTACCACTGAGCCATCCTGGTGATTACCAGTTGTGCTGCAGTTCAGCATATGAGTTTGCATAGGTCAGGGCCAGGAATCAAACCCTGTACCCTGCAATTGTGAGGCAAGCACTTAACTACTGAGCTATCCCAGTATCTCATAGAAATAATTTAATATATAAGGTAAAGTTAATTCTTCTGTGGAGAAGATGTCATTTTGTTAATTGAAATAAAATTGCCAAGTGCCTGGGCGTACAAAACCATCTTAATCCATTTTTTACTTTTCTGGACCACCCTCTGGTTCTTTCTTATTCTTCTTGGATTCTCAGCCCAAAGCCAAGGGTGTTTTTACTACAGTCTTTGCCGTTGGTGGGTCCCAAACTCTGACTTTTGTCTTCCAGTCCTGCAACACAGGCAACAAATCACAAAAGTCAGACTCTTAAATGCTGTTTCTTTGTTGGCAAACCCACAAAAGGCAAAAGCTGGTCTCACCTTTCTAGTAAATTTGACTTACGGTGAATTTGAGTTATGAATTTATTCCTTACTATATTGGTAGTTATTTGATGTTTTTAAGATTATTTTAATATTTTGTCTAGCTTTTTAAATTAACTTCAGGGGAAGCTGGGATGGCTCAGCGGGTTAAGAGCTCGCTTGCAGCCTAGGAGCCTGAGGATCGAATCCCGGCCCATGCGGACCCATATGCTGAACTGGGGTGTACCCCAGTTCAGTTCTTGCCGGGCCTATGCGGGAGGCTCTGGCTCAGTTCCTGCTCTGCGCAGCCCTGTGCCCACCTGTGGAGTGAAACTATATGGAAAACTAATGCTGTCAGCTATGGAGACTGCTCTGGGCCCTCCTCCTTCTCTCTGTCTCTCTCTCTCTGTCAAAAAACAATAAAAAAAAAAATCTTTAAAATAAACTTCAGAAAGACAGTTGGTCTGCATTGCCCAATCTACTATTTCTACAAGCAGAAGTCCAAATATTTCTTTCCCTAACTTGTTCAAGGAGGACTTAACATTTCTAATTAGTCAGGCCTCTTTTATAGTATACATTGTTATGTTTTCTGTTAATACTTTATCAATTCCCACATAGGAAGCACACCCCAGTTCATCATATGGGTCCACATAGGCTGGGGCCAGGATTCGATCCTCAGTCCCCGGGGCAACAAAGTGAGAGTTTAATGTGCTGAGCCATCCCGGCTTCCCCAGGAAACATTTTTAAAGTGAAGTATAAAAATACTACATATCAAAATTTGAGTAAGGGGGAACCCGGGATGGCTCAGTGGGTTAAGCACTCACTTTGCAGCCCCAGGGACCAAGGATCGAATCCCAGCCCTGGCCCGTGCAGACCCATTAGCTGAACTGGGGTGTGCTTCCCATGTGGGAAGCCCCCAATTTGGTTCTTGCCCCCACTTCGGCCCCTGGCTTCAGAGGGCATGCCTCCAATACAGGAGGCCCCCAGCCCGGTTCCTACCCTGTGCGGCCCCCACCCACCTGTGTCGAATGAAACTATATTGGAAAGTGAAGACAGGGGAAGCCAGGATGGCTCAGTGGGTTAGGCGCTCACTTTGCAGCACTGGGGGCTGAGGATCGAATCCTGGCCCTGGCCCGTGCGGACCCTTATGCTGAACTGGGGAGTGCCCCCAGTTCAGTTCTCACTGGGGAGAGACCCGGGCCCAGTTCCTGCCCTGTGCAGCCCCGCCCACCTCCACAGGTGGAATGAAACTATGTGGAAAAACCAATGATGTGCAACTATGGAGACTATTCTGGGCCCTCCCCCTTCTCTCTGTCTCTGACTCTGTATCTCTCTCTCTCTCTCTCTGTCAAAAGCAATAAATAAATCTTTGAAAAAAAAGAAAAGTAAAGACATACAACTATGGAGACTGTTCTGGGCCCTCCTCCTTTTCTCTGTCTCTCTCTGCATCTGTCTCTGTCTCTCTCTGCCTGTCTCTGTCAAAAACAATAAAATAAATCTTTTAAAAAAATTTGAGGGGAAAGCCGGGACGGCTCAGCGGGTTGAGCGCTCGCTTTGAGGCCATGAGGACCGAGGATCGAATCCCGGCTCCGGCCCAGGCAGGACCCA